>BQKZ01012293.1:0-11011 GCA_036244855.1 Temnopleurus reevesii | reverse complement strand
GAGACAAACATGGCGGCGACGCTATAATGGCGCGGTTTCGCCGGGTCGGGCGTGAGGGCGACATTTGGGGCGGTTGCTCGTAGGGAAAAGTTTCTGTTTAATAGATTTACGTTCTTGCGTTTGTTTGGGAACAAAGCAAAATGGATGAGAGAGGGTCATGTGGTTATTGATGTAAATCAATACTTCAAAATCCCTCACATCTTGAAAGAGACAATGTATCAAATTCTTATCAACTGGTCAATGATAAGCCCTCAATAAATTGTATTTATCATTAAATCTGCAAATAGACACTGATAAATCTATCGAATCAGCACTTTTTATTTCTTCTTTTTTTTATGTTGATGAGAATGTTTCCTGACCATATTAGATCACAAAGTACAATGTACCATACTTTAAAAGGTGCTGTGATGGAAAATCTATTAAATACTTATTTTTAATTACGGTACTTTACTTTATTTTATAAATTAATTTTTATTACTTTTTCTTAATACATGTACATGCACCTGTATTGAAAAGTCAAGGTGTATGAAATAGATATCATACATGTATGTATCTATTATAAACATCTTAAATTTCTTTGAATTTCAATGAATAGTTGTCAAGAAATTGGTGTAACAGACACAACAATTTTGTGGAATTGCCAACTTAGAAGAAAAAGATATCTTTCACTGGAAAGCAAGAAAGCAAGAATAATATCTAAATTTCAATAGGTGCAACATTTAGGATCTCGCTATTCAGTGAGCAATTGGATAGCTGTTTCAGGCATTTCAGATCAGTGGGTTATAATGAACTAGAGATTTGAATTTATTTGACTTACAGACAGGAGGGATTCCTCCAGACGTCCAGGGTATTCACCAGGTGGGAAAAAACCAAGGGCTGCTCGGTTGATCATCGAAACCTTAAACAAATTGATAAAAAGATAGAGTTTAATTCTAAAGAAGTTGATCTTCTGGTGAAAATAACCTCCTAAGATTGTATCTATATCAATTGATGAGCAGTACATGAAACTGGTTGAGAAACATTCTATGGCCTACCAGACAAGGTAGGATTTGAGGTGGCAACCTATAACATACATGGGGATTTTTTTTATTTGGGGGGGGGGATGCTGGTTGGCTTGTCTTCTTTTTTTTTTTTATTGTCCTCTTCAAATGATACTAATTCATTGGTTGGCTTGTCTTCTTCGTTTTTTTATTGTCCTCTTCAAATGATACTAATTCATTTTATTGACTTTTTTAATACATTATTTTGTTTAAATTTGTTTGTTGTTAAGGCGATCCCAACTCAAGCTATGCTTTCAGGGTACTCGCCTCCTTTGATTTTACTACTCTGTCATATTATTTTGCATTGATTATGTCTATGAAAAAGGAAAATAAATGTTTCATTAAAAAAGGGTCTTATGTCTTGTTGCTTAAAAGCAATGGATTTTATACAGCATCATAATACAATATGCACAAGTAGATTATCCTTTCCAAACGTCTCATTGACTATCAAGTTGTCTTTAAAAAGCATTTGTAATATATGAAAAAAAAAGGATTCTTGAATGATATAGGTATATTTTGTGAGCTGCTATAAAGTGAACACCACGTTTTTTTGTTTAAAAGAGAATTCACCCAACAGGAGAATACATTATTTCCTCTGTGCTTCAGGACTGCACAGCGTTCCAAACTATGGCCTTGACCAAACATTTTCCCAGGTATTCCGGAAAAAAGGTCATGACATTTTCAACCCTCTCAATCAACCGTCTGAACAGTGCTGATTCCATTTTCAATCTCCTTCTTTTATTACAAACAAACAGGCGAGTTGGATGGCTATGAGAAGGAGAGTGGAATGCAAGAGGGTAAATGAGTGTGTGAGATAGAGGGTGGCGAGACTGCGAAACAGTGTAGAATAAGAGAGACTGTGTAAGAGAGAGGTGCAGAGAGATGGGGAAAGGGGACCAAAGGAATCAAAGAATAGAAAATGATAGAGTTTGCTCACATCTGCTTGTGTTTGTGGGTGTGTGTGTTTGTGTGGGTGTTTGGGTGTGTGTTTGAGGTAGGGTGGGGGAGAGACAGGGAGAGAGAAAGGGAGAGAGAAATGGAGAGAGAGAAAGGGAGAGAGAAAAGGAGAGAGAAAAGGAGAGAGATAGGGAGAGAGAAAGGGAGAGAGAAAGGGAGAGAGAAAGGGACAGAGAGGGAGAGAGAAAGGGAGAGAGAAAGGGAGAGAGAAAGGGAGAGCGAAAGGGAGAGAGAAAGGGAGAGAGAAAGGGAGAGAGAAAGGGAGAGAGAAAAGGAGATAGAAAGGGAGAGAAATGGAGAGAAAAGGAGATAGAAAGGGAGAGAGAAAGGGAGAAAGAAAGGGAGAGAGAAAGGGAGAGAGAAAGCGAGAGAGAAAGCAAGAGAGAAAAGGAGAGAGAAAGGGAGAAAGAAAGGGAGAGAGAAATGGAGAGAGAAAGGGAGAGAGAAATGAAGAGAGAAAGGGAGAGAGAAATGGAGAGAGAAAGGGAGAGAAATGGAGAGAGAAAGGGAGAGAGAAATGGAGAGAGAAAGGGGGAGAGAAATGGAGAGAGAAAGGGAGAAAGAAAGGGAGAAATAAAGGGAGAGAGAAATGGAGAGAGAAAGGGAGAAATAGGAAGGGAAGTTAAAATAGGACCTAGTTAAAAAGAAAGTAAAAAAATAAAGTTAGAGAATGTTAAAATAAGGTAGAAAGTAGATGTATTACAACATTCTTGTAAAATGATTTGTTATTGAACGAGCAACAAGAAGAATGATGGAGATGAGGAGAAAGGTAGGACAGCTTGGTACTAATGCATCTGGAGACTGACAGATGATATGTCATTCCATAAACCACAAGACATAGTGAGAAATTGGGCAAACCCAAACCCTGGAACTTCTACATCTAATCATGCCTCTCATTTCAGAGCAAAATGGCATCAGGTTTATGGAACCTTGCATAGATTTGTGACTTTCTTGCTTTGATGAGATGTGACCATCATTATTGGCATTGATAGATTGCCAGCATACATGTGGGTGGAAAGGAGTTTACTTTTGAAAATGAACAAACATCAGATGTAGAAACAGATCTAAATCAGAGCTAGTATTGTTAGCTCTGGAAGGTTGCACATGTAAAGTGCAATCCCTGTGCATAGAATTCAGGGAGTGAAGAATGAGAATCACTCGTTCTGTTTAATCCAAAGTCAGTCAGTCATGATGTTTCACAGTATACCTTCACCAATTTTACTTGACTTATCTGATTCTATATCAGTTCTAAGGTATGTGTATATCACAGGGTGATGAGCATAACAAGAAAGAATGAGAATCATAAAATATAAAGAGATCAAGGCAAAGGAAGTGAATGTCACACAGCTCACAAAGAGTGTTTGGAGCCCAATGAGCCAAAGTGCATCAGCATGATCGAGTGCAACCCATTGTTATCAAAGTCTATTGTATGAACATATTTTTTGCATTGCATCCGTGTTATAAGTGTAATATCATCATTACTGGTCGAGGCGTCATGGTGTAGTGGTCGTGACTCTCGCCTCTCAACCAGAGGGTCGTAGTTTTGAATCCCACCCATGGCGTCAATTTCCTTCAGAAAGAAATTCATCCACACTGTGCTGCACTCAACCCAGGTGAGGTGAATGGGTACCTGGCAGGAATCTTTATTCCTTGAAATGCCAAGTGCGCTGGTGGCTGCCGGGCTAAAGCCAGGGTAATAAATGCAAAGCGCCTTGAGCACTCAGCAATGAGAGTGGATACGTGCACTATATGAATTGCATATATTATCATTATTATACTTACTGTAAGTTCTGGGTCTGCTGTGACATCTTGAAGGGCTGGATGGTTGTATCCTACAAAGTGAACAAATCACACAAATTCAAACATAATAATTAAAAGTTCATTATACTTCACTTTTTTTTTAAACATTTTTCAAAAGTACATGTATACAAAGGGTTGCATACAAAAATAATGAATAACTCAATACAATTCAACTTGCATCATGCATTTTGTATGTGTATGCTTGCATGCTTCATACCAACATAAACAAAAATAATGAAACACAACAGGATACAATGAAAATTCTTGATACCTTTTTTGCGTGTGCGTTTTAGCCTTTTTTCCTTCTAACAATGTATATTTCAATACAAATTGGCAAATATTCTGATTTCACAAAGAATTCTAACATCTTGCAAAATACATTTCACTATCTGTGTCAAGAGATACATAAATACAATTGAGAATCATAGTAATAGGCTACCAAAGTAGCAAGCCATTATAAAACCACATATTGAGTATCCCGTTTTCAACATTGCAGTGTAGCCTAACTGCCTAAGGAATTGTCTCATCCAGGGTCCTGGAGTATTTTCCTCATAGCTGTAACCAGGCTGGTCTTAAATCAATCTTAGTGTGTTTGTACAGAGAGCTTACAATCAATATAGATGCATCACTCTAGTATGCATCTTCATAGCAGCAGAGATACCAACCGTTCAAGAATATCTAAATGAGGTGTATTTTCATGTAAATTCCACATTCTTATCACAAGTGAATGGCTGAGAGTATGGTTAGTGTTGTCATATCATCTCAAACCTTTGTTCAGATGTTGCATTATTCACATTTTAATTTTGTTCTCATGCATATTCCGGAATGGTTAGTATCTTTGCATTCCAAACCTTGGATATTATCATGGATATACATACAGTTGTATACACTAAGATCAATACACATATTATCAGCTTATTTTCACTTCACATAACACATACTTGACAAGCTTCATAGGAATATTAGGGTGGAAAATGAGATGTTTGAATCTACTAAAAGTACCTATATATTTACATTAACTGTTTTGGTTAAATATTGTTCCAGATTTAAAGATATCCCTCAGAACAGGGTCAACTAGACTGATCCATCTCATTACAGAATACATTCTTTAAGGAAATACTAAATTATTTCATATCAGTTTTACAAATAATTTCTACAAAATATGTCATTCCATGATCAAGTTATTGTCCTTATATGTCCTTATACCATCCAGAGAGTGTCAACCAATTTCAAACACGCAAAAGGACTCTGCAAGAACATAAAGCTGAACTAAATATTTTTCTCACTTAAGAGAAAATGTAGATTTTCAGCTACACTGGATCTAAAGGACAATTATTCGGATTACTATTCTGAAACTGTAATAACAACTAATAACATTCATTTCCAATTTTGTTGTTCTTTCTTTAAAGAAGTACAACTGCAATGCCCTAGATTTTGGATACAGCAACAAAGTGCCCAGGCAAGGAGACAATTCAAGGAATAACTGATCAATTGAATAGATGCTGCCATAACTACATTATAGGCCTTGGGTCTACGAATGAAATTTGATTATATCTTAATCACATCAGATTTAGAACATGGAGGCGGCAGGTTGAAGACAGACTGGTGACAAGACACATCTCAGGGGTTCAATGCTGTATTACTCAATGAAGTGTATATGCAGTCTATGCAAGTAGCAGTATACGCAGTATCCTTTTTTGGCAAATTTGGCAAAAATGTGTAATGTTATCTAATACACTCATCTTTTGCATACAGTGTACCTATCTTAAACTTCAAGGTAATGAAAAAAAGTAAATAAATAAATGAATGAATGAATAAATGAACGAATGAAGCTTGCTCAAATGTAAAATGTAGATAGTATAGAAACTAGAAACTGCGCGCTCGGCAAGTTGCGCAGCCGAGCACATGAATCCCCCGAACCAACAGCATTGCACTGTTGTGGGTTTTATTACTGTCAACTGAACCAGGTTGGTGATGTATGTTGTTGTACCACTATTTCTTTACATCATGGTTACCATAGCAACCAAGTCTCCGCCCCACACCAAAATCAATAGGCTTCATCCTCTTTCCTTAAATACACCTTCATTCCAAACTTGAAAATGACTGGATAAGAACGCGGACCTGTAGAGCGTTCACAAGGTAATATTAACTATTTGTTTACATCATGGTTACCATGGCAACCCGGTCCCGCCCCAAACCAAAATAATTGGCTTCGTCCTCTCCATAAGACACCTTGAGACCAAATTTAAAAATAATCGGACAAGAATTCGGACCTGTAGAGCGTTCACAAGGTAATATTAATTATTTCTATTAAATCATGGTTACCATGGCAACCCAGACGCCGCCCCACACCAAAATCAATAGGCTTCATCCTCTATCCACCAGACACCTTCACAACAAATTTGAAAATGATCAGACAAGAACTCGGACCTGTAGAGCGTTCACAAGGAAATCTCTGCGGCGTATGCGGCGACGGCGCGACGAGGCTAAATCCATAGTATCCTCCAAACCACTGTTCGGGGGATACATGTATGTTCGGGGGATACAATAATTGTTTCTATTATTTACAACCAATCACCTATAAATCAATGCAATCAATTTCATTACCAAAACTGTCTGGTATCAATTCCAAGCTCCAAATCCTTTCCTCAAATAAATGTCATCTTCAGCCGAATTCTATTTTAAGCATATTATGTAATTACATTATATCTGTCTGAATAGGCTATCAACATCATCAAAGTGCATATATATGAAGCCATCATCAGCATAAACACATTCATGGCTCCAAGAGAAACAATGGTATTTTTGTGCTCTAAATAATGTCCATGGATATATTTTGGTAACCCATGCCAAGGGTAATAGGCAAAGAATAATTTTTGGTAATAATATATATATATATATATATAGACAACATTTATATAGCGCTTCATACACAGTTTTTACTGTGTTTTTTTTTTTTTAAGTGCTTAGGGACTTTCGCATGATTGTGTTATGTGCTATATAAAAGTGTTTCATTATTATTATTTTATTAAAGTGTTTCCTAATGTTCTGTGCATCATTACCCGGCTATAGCATGGCTCCCATTTGGGGCTCACTGCATTCAAGGAATTACTTCCAACAGGTATCCCTTCACCTCATCTGGATTGAGTATAGCATTTCCGGGTATGTGGATAAATTTCTTGCATAAGAAAATTAACATCATGTGTGGGATTTGATCCTATGACCCTCTGATTGAAAGGTGAGAGCGCTATATAGATTCAATTGTTATTATTATCACACGTATTATTATTTCATTTATTTTATTTTATTTTATTCATTCACGGTACTGACATCAGCTAGAGGCTGTTTTCCAGTTTGTCCGTGCAGGTTAAAATCAACATATTATATACAAAATTCAAATATTACATAAAAACTTTAAAAATTACAGTAAAATCAATGAATATACTTAAAATATGTGAATAAAGTGAAAACAGTGTTATTATAAAGTGAAAACAGTGTTAGTCACAATCACTATACACCAAGACGCCTCCATAACATGAACATCCCTGTACATGTATATCAAAGTATACAGGTGACAGGACAAAAAAACAAGAAGTCTTACCGAGAGGAACGGATGAAATCTGATTGAAGCAGTCAAGGTAACGGTTGCCATCGACGTCGACGAGGAAGTTCCCTTTGCTGGCTTTGTAGTCTGCAAATAGCTGAATGGTGCCTGTGTTCTGAAGGAGTAAAGGGAACATTAATGAGTATCTTTATTTTGTATCTTTACTCCTACAAATACGGAGATGCCAACCCTTCTAGAATATGCACAAGGAATAATTTTACTTTTCAATTTGATAAGCAGTTTTAGATGTTGAGGAAACAGTTACAACATATTACTAAGCAGTTGTATGTGAAAAAGTTGCTAAACAAAAAACATTTTGTATAGCGATCATGCTGAAATGCATAGTAAATTATTCCCTCATGCAGGAGGATATAAATTAGAATATGAATCACAAAACAACTGAAAAGATATTTTCCCAGGAGAGAAAGCATATGGGCCAATGTTACCATGCAAGCTACCTTCGTCTCTATGGCATATTAAAAGCACCATGCGCGTAACTTCATAATTGAGGCTTCTGTAGAAGTCCATCATCACACCTCACTCTGCATTCAAAGGGTTAAAGCCAGGAGAAAAGGCTCCTATCATCAGTCTTTTGTATGCCTATACCAGGGCGGTGTTTCACCAAGATAAGAAAGACTTAACGCACAACTTTACGTTCGACTGGTATCCCTTCTTGATACCAGTCGAACTTAGAGTCGTGCGTAACTTTAAGAACGATTTGGTGAAACACCTCCCTGGACTATACTCCCAATACACAAAGATACTATTTAGTATTGTGGTACTGTATTTGCATAAGCTGTAAATGGAGATAGAGGGCGTTTCTGCCACATTTCTGAATTTTTAAAGATCACAGTGTTGTCAGATAGGGATTTATTAAATATTTATTGTTCATGTTAAATAAAATCAAACCCATGACTAAAATTATACACGGACTAATGAACACAGCAAAAAGAATATTGAACCGACAAACAAATCTAAAAACTGCAGGTATTTGTAAGGACGAAAATCTATAGACAGAGGCCTACATGTACCCTCTATATTGTTATCAATATCATTGAAGAGTATTCAGCCGAGAATGAAATGAATGAATTTCCCACAATTATAGATGGCACAAAGTGCCATTCGCTTGACTAACCAGGTACTATGGCCCATATCTTCATGGTACACGTACAAGCAGTGTGAATTTCAAGTTCTGTTATGTCTTTGAGCTGAGTTTATAGCAAATAAATAGCTCCTGTGTATACAGTTGAGGCAAGACCTTGATACATGTAGTTGTAAAATATTTGTGTCAGCTAAAAATATTTTGAAATTCATAAATGATAAAAACAAAAATTTATGCCAATAGCATTTTCACCTATTGTTGCAAAATATTGGTAATGAAAGATGAAACATTTTATTACAAAGTGGTGCGCTTGATAGATAATAGAAATAATTCTTGCCTTATCCCAACATGAATAAAAACTGATTGACAGTGCATAACCAAGATGCTGTGACAAAGATTTACAAGCAAAGAGCGAATAATTAATCTATAATGAGCTACAGTAGTAGTGTTTTATGAATGGCACATTGCAAGAACTAAATAACGACTGAGTATTATGAGTATAAATGGTTTGGCAGCATGCCCTCAACATTGTGAAAACTAAAGTCAAGCACCAATTAAAACATCTTGACTACCTTTCAGGTTTATTACAAGACTATCAACAAATAGGCAAAATATTAGATAAAGTACTGAGACAAAGAAGTGGGTGAAGTTGGCTGGATAGAATGTTGGGGATTTTTATTTGAATAATGTAGCCACAGCAATTATTGGCAAGTAATAACATAAATTCAAACATATTCTTTAACCCTATAAAAAATCAAGGGAATAAGGCTTCAATTAATTTGATAGAACTGCAATTTCTCTGGTCTGAGTGATAATTTTGAATACATGGCCAGTTTGTTCATATATAGGCCAACAGTATTTTTTGTCTTACGAATACATTGTGCGTTGAATCTTAGCAGACAGTATAGGTCAAACGGTTATTATTGGAGGTCAAATTGGAAAGTAAAAAAAACATATTGGAAACAGAATCTGTGTAGGGCCTACTGATATAAACGTATAATTCATACCTTGGACGCATACATTGGTACAGATTGTTAGTGAACATGGATATCAAAAGGCTCTTTATTCAAAGTTTAACTATTCTATATGTTGGTGAAAATTGTGAAATTATTTTCGTGCTCACTACTCAATAACAAAAAAGAATTTTAATTTTCCTTGGTCAGAGTTTAAAAAAAACACCAAGGTATTTCTATGTAACATTCTCATGACTACTGTTTTTAGTATATTTAGAATGAATGCCAACGGCTAGCTCAAATCGTGAATAAAGAATTGTTCCCACTGCAGTAAGTACTGTGTTAATCACCGTTTCGAAAATTTGTTATAATTCTATGTTATAATCTTATTAATATTGTTTGATGTTTAAAATGACTGCTAACGCCCAGCTCAAAGGCATGATTTGCTATTTTGTGTGTTTAGAGGCTTTTCTCACTACTGATTGCATATGTTGAAAGTTTTTATTTTTTATATCTGTTAAACTGTATTACTTGACCAATCTTTTGTAATTGTGTGTAAATATTGTAATTGCATTAATTCAATCAAACATATTAAAAAAACACCAAGGAAATTTCAAATTGGACAGATCTGCATGTTAATTTTTATTTTGATATTTCATCCCTCAAAAAAATTATCACACAATACATACCTTTGTAATATTGTCCATCCTCTTTATTTGTTATATATCTATTAAACTGTATTACTTGACCCATCTTTTGTAATTGTGTGTAAATATTGTAATTGCATTAATTCAATAAAACATATTAAAAACCAGCAAGGAAATTTCAAATCTTATCAGGTCCCTGTAACATAAAGGTGATAGCGATTGATATCAATCGCAAGTCTATGACAAATCATGTACTAAAGTTTGCAATTGATCGCAAAATCAAATAGCGATTAATCGCAAACCTTTATGTTACAGGGCCCTCTGCATGTTAATTAAAATTTTGATATTTCATCCCTCAAAAAATGATCACACAATACATACCTTTGTAATATTGTCCATCCTCTTTATCAGATCCTATAGAGAGTGAGAAAGGTGAGAACAGAAAGAGAGAAAGAGAGAGATAGAGAGAGAGAGAGAAAGAGATAAATGTAAAGTGAGAGGAAGGGAGAGAGAATAATACAATGTAAATCTTTACGTTCATTATTGGGCAATCTTGAAAAATTTCTCTTTTATATTTGAAAATCATACTGTGCTTTGTATTTATTGAGTTAATCATAAATATTGTAGAATTCATTTTATAGCTTAGTGATCAAAATTTTCCAACCAAAGGATCGAATAGGTCCTCTTCTTCTTCTTGAGTCGCTATCCATATCATCCGATTATTTGAGCCAAATACTTTTTTAGGTAAAGAGGAGGCATATATACGCCCAGGTAATTCATAATAGTTACATTATACCCAATCCATTACAAATACATTCACCAATTATAAAGTTCAGTACAATTTTAACATAGTTGGTGAGGGTTTCTATACAGAGTGTAAGGAAACCTTTACACTTTTGGAAAGTCTC
>BQKZ01012291.1:9628-24485 GCA_036244855.1 Temnopleurus reevesii | reverse complement strand
ACTGATACACAGCTCGTTCCAGATCTTATTATCATCATTTTATCGATTTCTTCTGGATAGTTTGGGACACAATAATAAATGTACTTCCCTCTAAGCGCGTAAATTAGTGTACACTACGCAAAATGAATGCTTCGAAAATTTGGCACCGTTTCACTCAATTTGCGCTCCAATGGCCAGACAAGACAAAAACACCCCTTCAAGGAACATGTCATCCCTTAAAAGGAAATTGACCCCTCCCCTTTCAGCGTAATTTCGTGCCATAGCTGCCTAAGCGGGGGCTCGGGCCCCAACGCCCTCTTCCCCTCCCCGATATACCGAAATCCATGAGCCTAACACAAAAGAGATATATTCAATATTATTCGTATCTCTATCGAGCAATTTTTGTTATAGACTAATACCAATGATATTTATTTATTTATCTATTTATTTATTGATCAATATTTTAGCAGGATGCCCTCAGTACAAGATGTTGGTATCACGAGGAGTCCTGCATTATAAAAAGTATATGAACATATACAATAACAAAACTCGGCAATATGTATTAAATATAGATAAAAACTTAAACATAACCATTTACACTAATAGGAACACGATATAAACCATCTCCAAAAAATCAAGTAGAACGCAATGCTCGTTTGTAATGCTATTGAAATCAGAACCGGCCTGTCACTGATATATAATTTGACGCCCCTCTAAGCAAATTTTGCATCCCTCAGGGAATGAGCGGGGCTGATAAGCAAAAAGAGAGAAAAACGTCATAACCCGTCAACCTCATTTGACGCCCCAAGCTCTGATTTTTTTGGGGGGTGACGCCCCAAAGCTCTCCCCCCCTCTTACAGTGTGCGCATATTTCGTACTTTTACGACCCCATCATAAACAACAACTTTTTATGGAATCTTGAAGCCCAAAGACGGAAACATGAATCCCTATAAGTACAGGTAAGATATATCTAGATCTTCGTTAGAGGAAGTTCTTTGTTACTGTCTGTCCCTATAATGATTCACTACATTTCGATGATATTTGTTTGTGGGTAAATATGATAAACAAAAAAGCCAGCCCTGAAATATATACGTCATGGTGTAGTGGTTCTGACTCTCGCCTTTAAACCCGAGGGTCGTATAGGTTTAAATCCCAATCATGGCGTCAATTTCCTTCAGCAAGAAATTTATCCACATTGTGCTGCACTCAACCCAGGTGAGGTGAATGGGTACCGGTAGGAAGAAATTCCGTGAATGCAGTGAGCGCCGAATGGTAGCCATGCTATAGCCGGGTAATAATGCACAGCGCGCTTAGAAACACTTCTTATTAAGCGCTATATAAATGTCACGTATTATCATTATTATTATTTTAGAACGCAAGAATATAGGAGAGACCGGTGGAGCAGCAGATTGGGTTTAGATGAAAGTGAAGATCAACAGGACCTTGGTGTGATACCTGTTCGACATTACCCCTCCCCCATAATAGGACAATTAACCTCTATGGCAATTATTCCCTAGGACAATTAACTCTCTAGGAAAACTGCCCCACGACAATTACTCAGACATGTAGTCAGAGGGGAGGGTGCCCCCGTAAAAATGCGGAAACGTGAAAAAATATTAAAAGGGCATAGTTGTCTGAGGCGATAATTGTCCTAGTTTTGTTCTGGGGGTAATTGTCCTACGTGATAATTGTCTTATAGGGGCACTTGTCATCAAGGGTTGTTGTCCAGGCTCTGGTTATCCGTGGATGATTGTCTGGGGGTAGTTGTCCTTGAATCTTATTTATGTTGTCAAATTCCGTTGTTCCTTCTGCTCACAGTTATAGACGCCGCTTAAAAAAGCTATTGCCCAGTTAGACAATATTGGTCACGCATGCATATCAAGAAAATAACGTTTTCGAAGTTTACCTCCTTTGAATGGGCTCAAACTTTTAATGATTCATAATGCCCTAAAACTTTTATAAATGCCGGTGAAATCAATCAACAAGTTTATTTGTATCCGTTAATGTATATATAAATGTGAGTACCTATTTACCTTCAATTATCCTGGTTATGTTTTTGAAAATCTTTTTTTTTTTGTATGATAATTGAAATGTATTCTGCTGTTGTTTTTATTTCATTAATGATATAGATTCATGCATGATCTTATGCCATTTATGGCTTTCTATGTACATGATTTTTACGGTTCTCTAGTTTGATTTTATACATTGTAAAAGTAATAGATTTGTTCTTTTTTGGCTATTGTCATGTGACATTTTAACAATAAAACCCCAATAGAAAAAAAAATGACTTGAGACCTTCAATATTACGCTACAAGCAAGGTTTATTAAGTTGATATTCTTCAGTTGCTTTATTTGTTTCAGTCCTTATGGTTTTCATGTCTTTGTTGTTCATCTTGAATAGAAATCAATGACCTCTTACACTAACTTATAATGGTAACACGCATTGATGATTTAAAAATATATGTCATTCGACTGCATGTACACGTGATGGGTGCTGTGGTTAGAACATGACAGCATGCGAGCCCCCCNCTCCTCCCCCCTAGAAAGTTAAGAATCAACAGGCTAGTATTTGCCTATTCGTTCAACATTTCTGAATTTTCTTCTTCTTCTTTTAATTTTCTGAATCACTGATCTAATTTTTACGGAAATTATATTTAGCTTTCGATACGAAGCGATATTTTACATACGATAGCAAAATGAAATACCCACAACTGTCTGCTTCTCAGTATGATATGTTCCTATTCCTTATTATAGGAAAATCTACACTTAATAGATTCTATGGCTCATCAAATTTGATTCTGCTTTTCCAGGAACGAAAATAAACAGGATTGATAAAAACTTAAATTTTGCCAACCCCCTCGATTCCCCCTCAAAAAGAAAAAATTCATGCAAAAGTGTGACCTTTGGAATTTGTCGTTTCTCGTCTAATGTAAGCATGTTAACACTATTTGTAACATGATTTTAATCAATTTTATTTGCTCAAGCCCGCCATACAAAATCGTTATCATGTTAGGTCTGTTTAATCTAGAAAATGGGCAATCCGGCGGGTATGGGTCACGCACTGACATATGATTATAGCCATATTTAAAGACGGGGCAAGACGATCGTGATCATAAAGGGGGTATCCTTTAACGTTAGGGACATTTTGTTAAAACAGATCCCGAAAGTTACAGGTTTTTAACCCAAAGATTCTGTTTGGACGTATACTGCAGTGTTATTTATGAAATGATGTAGATAGGCCTATCCCTATGCGCGAGGGTCAATGCGAGAGAACGAAGCGACCGAACGAAGCGACCGAATAGGAAGGTGGCAGAGGCCTGGGAGGGGGTCCTACAGTATGATGAATTAATTTGTATATTCTTCTTCTTTTTTCTTTTTTATCAAATGAAGAAAGTGGCATTTTTTTTCCCAGCAAAATAATTCGATGTTTGTACATAAAGAATGACATATCATTACAAGAAATAGAGCGAACACTCTGTACTCGATAAAAAAAAACATAAACACAGTGAATTAATTATCAACAAAAACCTTTTCTTACAGTCACATATCAAAGTATCACATAGCATTATGAAAAGTGAATACCAGAATGGCAGAGAATAAACAGTATTAAAATTTCCGCTCGTATATAATTTGTTTTGACAAGGAATAAATTCATTATTTTCAATAATTGCTGCAAAAACATTTCATAATCATATCAAAGTGCACAATAATACCATTTTGGCACGTATAGCTATGATCATCATAATGATTATAACGATTATAAATATCTTAATAATATTCATTTTAAAGACCTTACCTTGTCCTTCTTACGTCCAATCGTCATTTCAAATTTGATTTCCCTTTCACTAAATACTTGAATATTTTAATTCAAAGACTAGCTAGAGTTCACAATGAAAAACTTTCACCTGTTATATTCGCTTATACATTTCGATATCGTCACCTAGCTTCTTCCCCTTTTGTTTCTTTAAAATCAATCATGTGGTTAAGTATTTGTTTAGCATGTAACTGCAGTGATGCATGTCAACATTAATTCGTTTAACTGAAGGATAAAAGAAACATGTGTTGTGGCTTGTTATTTCCATCAGTTACTTTGTGAGGACGTTATAAAGTGCGCCCTCTGTAGTGAAATACCATATACTGATGTAAAAATAAAATGCCTTGGCCCATGGTCTAAAAGAGATAGATGAATAAATGAATAAATAAATAAATACATTCATAAATCAATATATAAATTAATAGAAATGGTGGATAGAAAGATAGATAGGTAGATAGATGGATAGATGAATGGATAGATAGATAGATAGATATATAGATAGATAGATAGATAGATAGATAGATAGATAGATAGATAGATAGATAGATAGGTAGTACTTAGGTATAGATTGATGAATGGATATATAGATGGATAGATGGCTAGATAGATAGGTAACTAGATGGATGGCTAGGTATAAGTAAATGTATAATAGACAAAAGGAATATTTCTGCGTTGGTTACGAGTACAACAGTAAAAAAGGTAGAACAAATAATACAACCGTTGGACAAAAGTGAAAGTTCAATATTTCGGCCATATGCCTTTGTCAAGAATGACAAATTCATTGAAGCATCAAACCAATCGGAAGATATATAGCGAGATGGATAGATAAATGGATGGATGGATAGATAGATAAATGAATACTTAGATAAATATGTGTATCGATAGATGGATATTTACATCGAAAAAAAACATCAATTCTATTTGTATATAGAAAGTGGCTAATATGATTATATATATTTCGGAGACTTCTAACATTCAGATAAGATATTACAAAACTTTTACCAAACTTTTCAACTACTGGGTTATTATTATGAATATTGATTAATAGTATAGCGAGATGAAACTAGGTTCATCGGTTCATTCTGAATGACCTCTAAGCTGATTGGCAGTTCATTAAAAATACATTTATTGTATAAAATCTTTAGTTTGCGTTTGTTTAGAATATGCATGGGTTCAAAATGATTCCTGCTTAGAAAATGATTATGTATTTTGTTGTCAAATATTTATTTTATTTAACACATAATTGTTTCATTATTATAATCAAATCATTCATATTTTCTTTCTTTTGTATATTTGTTTGACATAACACAATGTATATGAAAAAAAATGTAATCAGAACAAAATGTTGGTTGTATATGTCGATGACGTTCAAATGAATAAATTCCCAATTCCATACAGTGGTGGATACCTTTTTTTTTATACTAGATGAATAAATAAAGATATATAATAGATAAATAGATAGATAGATAAATTGATAGATAGATAGATAGACGGATTGATGGATTGATAGGTATGGATGGTTAAGGACAAATATGTCATGCAAAGGAAGCAGAGCTGTTAAAACGAATGGAAGAGAATGATTGATACATTGATAAACAAATAGATAATTAAAACAGAAACTGAACACACAAAAAATATTCAGTCTATAGTGTTAGCTGACATTCGCAAGAGCTCCACAAAAGAACAACCTGCGCCAGTAATTAACACAAAAAACAAAAGGAATAACAGACGAGGTTTAAGGTGTGATTGTCAGTTTATTGAGAGCAGCGACCAAGAGGACGATAGCTGCACGATCGATAACAACAACAGCAGCATATCGTTAACATAGGAATACAGTTCGTAATTAACATAACTACTCAATAATGGCGCTGCCTCGTGTTTCTCCTTGTGGAAGGTCATCTCACGTCGTAATGGGGGGGCGGGGGCAAAAAAGATCATGGCCAGATGTCAAGCCCTGGCTTGAAAAACCGGGTTGGGGGAAGAAAAAAAAACAGAAAGAAGAAAAAAAAACAGAAAGAAGCAAATGACTCTTTTATTTAACAAAAAACAAAAACAAAAACAAAAACAAAAAAATGACGAACAGTTAGCACAAACACAAAATAGTAGTAATAATAAGGTTAAAAGTAGTCCAGTCGAGGACTGTGTTTTCTGATCGCACTCACCTCTGCATATTCTCTCACACTGACACACAGGAACTGCATAGCACTCGACCACAGGCTTACATAACCCTCTGATCTGTTATACCCCTCTGATCCAGATCAGAGGTTATGTAAGGACTCTGTGGTCGAGTGCTATGCAGTTCATGTTTGAGAGAATATGCAGAGGTGAGTGCGATCAGAAAACACAGTCCTCGACTGGACTAAGAGTCTACCCCAAAATAACATTTTTTTTAACAGAAGCAGAAAAAAAATTGGTGAGTAAAACAAAATATAGTTTGAAGAAAATCGGACGAGTAATAAAAAAAAAAAGTTATGAATTTTTAAAGATTTGAAAAAATGGGCAAAAAATCAGTGGAAATTTCCAGAGATGTTTTCAAGTTGATCATGGGTGCACAACTAACCAGAGTTTTCATTATAATATATGGTGCAAAATTCATCACTTTTACAGAAAGTTGCAAAGTTTGTATGAATGTAAACATGCAAATAGCGGATCCACATATCTATCCTAGTTTTGAGGAATTAATATTCTAGGGGAAAAAGTAACCTTTAATGACATATGAATGTAATAAATGGTCAGTTGTGCACCTATGACGTCATCAGTTCATTCATAACTTTCTGATTAGTTGTCCAATTTTTCTCAAACTTTTTTGTTTTGTTTTGTTCTGTTCATCTAATTTTTCTCTGCCATTGATATCTGTGAAAAGAATAAAGAAAGCCAAACGTGTAAAACCAGTTATATTTTTGTGTTTACCCAATCGGCTTGTCATAAGTTTGTGCTTGGAAAACAAATCATTTCCGTCGAACGTATCTGCCTATTTTGCCTATTTCATGCTGAAGCCGTACAGATAAATGGACAGCATTGTACTCAAAAGGAATCTGAAAGGTATGTCAATTATATCACGGGCATTTTAATGGATTATACCCTCCTAGTTATCTGTAGGTTGAGCTAACATTCCACATGAATGTTGAAAGAAAATTGCGTTCAGCTCGGCCAGCAACTCATGTTGGCCGTCTGAAAGAGTACACCGCGGAGCGTTGGGGGCTCTTAAATGTTGGGGCCGCTGGCGTCACAAGTCTCAGGAAGGAATGCCAGAATGGTATGATGGGAGGTCCCACGTCTGCGCACCTAAACTTTCAGCTTGAAAAAAGCATGAAGTCAATGAATATCCAATTCAATTTTAGTCTGATATTATCGCAGATATCCTACAGATTATGTGCGAGAAATATCTCAGCAAAATCTGACCAGGAACAATGTCATTTTAGATGAAATATACACCCCTCTCATTTTTGCCGTTCAAAATATTTGGGTCCCTTCTCTGCATCCCATTCACTTTACACGCGGTTGGAGATTTTCACGAAAAAGTCTTGATTTCACCGAGCGCGCGTTTTACATCGCGTATGTCAATGAGGCGCAGATGAGGGACCTGGCGCAGAGGAGGAACCCCTTACCATACAGTCTCAAATGAGTCTGATGAATGATGGAATGGCCCGATATTATTAAGTTATTATATGACAAGATATTAACTAGCTTTTAATTTAACTTTCTACCACTTTCACATACAGTTGTTGGATCTTTCAAAGTGCAGACATGGTTGTGAGTGAATGAAGTGTGATTTTTTTTTAAAAGATTATCCCCTTTTTCAATTTATCCTTGCCCTTATACTAAAGTCATCTTCTTCTAAAAATTGATATCAATATTTTGTGAAAGGTAACCTTCAATTGTGTAGGTGAATATCTCATTTATAGACAAAATAATTTGACAAAATAATCCACCTAAACTTCTAAAGGCTAAACCTCACAAGCTTCCATTATTCATTGAATAATAGGGATTTTATTCACCAGTTCAGTACACCATATTCTAAAATATTCTTCTTTGCAAAATATTCATCATTTTCAATATTTCAATATTGATAAGCAAATTAGAGCCAATATTTATTAATTTGCAAATTGTTAAGGCATTATACACTATACAGTATGTGGAACGGGGAAATCATCTAATTATTGCACCACCAAATAAATGTCATAAATATGTAGATTGGAACCCTAACTTTGAGCTGATGGGGAAAGTTTTAGCCAGAAGTACTGGTACATGTAAACAAGATGTTCTGGTCTTCAATGGTTTTGGATATATCAATCTCCTCATCATTTGCAATTTATTTTTGTTTTTATTATAGAAAATGCCATTTCATGTAGTTACAAAGAGGAAGAAGAGCAGAATGAAATGGAATATGTACACATTTACATCAAAGAAGAAGATGAAGAAATGGAAGAACATGCGCATCCTGAAGCAGAATTCCTACCACATGATGACAATGGTAAAAACAGTTAATGAATACATATATTTCAAAATAAATCTGTGCAAAAGTCTTATAGAAGTACTTTGCAAATTACATACAACCTGACAAATTCATATCAAATTATCAGGCTGGTGTTTATTTAATCATTCTGAGAGTTAAGATTGATTTTAAGAAAGATTGGAGTACGTTGCGATAATTGTTCTGCATGCATCAAGTGTCAAATTGTATATAATCTCCACTGTACACATAGCAATTAGATAATGGATGATTCATTATCAATTTTTTTCCTTTCAAGTAGACCAACAGGATTTTTTTGTTTATGCTCAGGGCCCCGTAACATAAAGGTTTGCGATTAATTGCTAATCTGATAGCGATTGATATCAATCGCAAGTCTATGTCAAATCATGCACTAAAGTTTGCAATTAATTGCAAGACCTTTTTAGCCTGAGCAAATCTGTCGCTCCCACGAATGTTGTACCAATTTGATGCATGTTAGAACAAACTTTGATAAGATTAAGAATTGTCAATGATTTTGAAAGTGACAGAAATTATGATTCAGCTCTAATGTGTTAAAGTAAAATTCTCTTTTGCTTTTATGCAGGGAAAGACAATCACATTTTTTCTTCATTAGTCCACATCACCCTTGTCAGATCAGTTGGTATAGAAATTCTCTGAAATTACATACAGATATGCTTTGCCACTTTTACAGAGGGAACCTTTAACATTGAACCTGTATTTAATTTAAAGAAATGTGTAACCACTGGACTGACACAGGTGTCATGGACCATTAGATGTTTGGAGGAGAATAAATTGTTAGTGTCTGGCACATTTTATGAATTTTACCACCTCTAAAGAATGCATCTGCCAATTTTCACTATTCTTTTTTTAAATATTTTTATAGAGAGTAAGGTTCCAAATGATGCTGAGTTGGCCAACAGTGAAAGTGAAGATGAAGATCCGCTTCATGTAGAGTCTGGTGAGTGATTACAATGTCTTTATGTCTTCAATTATTGTACATTTAAAACTTGTTAAAAGCTTGGTAATTAGATTGAAAGCAGGCCTACCCAGGTTTAGTGTTATTGAAAATATCAAATATTTGGTCAATTTTTATTCAACCCTCAACATTATGAAAGCATTTAGACCTAATGGTTGCAACTCACATCTTGTAATCATATGTTTATGAATTTCAAATTATTAGAGCTACATTTTTGTTTCCAAATTTTCTAACCAAGTTTGTTTTTACATTGTGTTTTGCATGATGTACTGTAAGTCCTGAATTTTCACTTTTCTTATTTCCAGATCGTTTTGTGCACATCAAAGAAGAACCAAGGAGTCCAAATGATGCTGGCTTTGGCGATGGGATTCATCCTGTTTTTGAAGGTGAAGACAGAGGAAAAGAGGAAGAAGAAAACGAAGAACCACTCTGTCTAGATTCTGGTAAGTAGCAGTTCTGAATACATTCCGAATACTCTGTACATTTATTGATAAACATATAATAAATCCGATTTATTTCTGTAACACTTATATCACATCTAAATTTTGATTTGGATCCATTTTTGCAAATTTGGTTTGTAAAATGAATGAGGATACCACAGAAACTTTGAAAATTCTGAAATTTTAAAAATTCTTATCTTTCGAATGGAACGTCAGATTTTGCTCAAATTTTAGATATTTACAATGTATTCATCTAATTTTTCTTTATTTACTGAGGAAACTATAACTCCACTCAATAATTTTTAGTTTCAGCTTCCAGTTTGAATAAAGGGTGAAGTCTAGTTTTTAATGCCATCACTATATTCAATTCCAAAAGGGTTTGTTCACATCAAAGAAGAGCCACAGAGTCCAGAGAATATTGTCGATGATGATGAGATTCTTCCTGATAGTGATGGAGAAGAAGAGAATGAAACACTTCATCTTCAGCCAGGTATGTCACAAGAAAAGATATTTTATTGCTAAAGCATTGAATTAGAATATTGTCTTTCAACATCCAACTGGATTTCAAAATTGTCCTTGGCCGATTCAGGTTTTTACATTACATCTAGAAGTTTTTTTAAGTTCCTTGTATGAGTATTGAATAATAATAATATAACTAGACATTTAATTCGTCATGTAGACGAATTAGGTGATCTGTCCCTAATGTTAGTGTTTAAAATGATAGCTATGATGAAGAAAAAGAAATAGAGATGAAAAAAAAATATGTCACAGCTGGGATTCGAACTCACGACCCTCACATTAAGAAAACTACGATTTTCCCCATTGATTAATACACGCAGGAGTTTCTCCATAGGATATTACACGCAGATCAGTACTGGGATTCTCGTGTCATACATTGTGCACAAAATTTCGATATGATCCCGACGTCAGATTAAAAAATAAATGGAACACGTACGATAGGAAATATTCTCAGCTACAACATACTAAAAGCTGGGCGAAAATCGACCAAGAATAAAGGAGCTGCTGCTCTTAAAGGGAAAGAAGGTAGAATCTGGATATTACCAAGATTCGTTTCTCATAGACTTTGTGTGTAAAACAGCGGAAATTGACATGCCTATATATATTGTAAAAATACACCATGTTACCGTTGCCAAAATGAATAACANGTTTTTACATTGTGTTTTGCATGATGTACTGTAAGTCCTGAATTTTCACTTTTCTTATTTCCAGATCGTTTTGTGCACATCAAAGAAGAACCAAGGAGTCCAAATGATGCTGGCTTTGGCGATGGGATTCATCCTGTTTGTGAAGGTGAAGACAGAGGAAAAGAGGAAGGAGAAGAAAATGAAGGACCACTCCGTCTAGATTCTGGTAAGTAGCAGTTCTGAATACATTCCGAATACTCTGTACATTTATTAATAAACGTATGATAAATCCGATTTATTTCTGTAACATTTATATCACATCTAAATTTTGAATTGGATCCATTTTTGAAAATTTGGTTTGTATTGCATGAGGATACCAAAGAAACTTTGAAAATTCTGAAATTCTAACAATTCTTATCTTTTGAATGGAACGTCAGATTTTGCTCAAATTTTAGATGTTTATTCATCTGATTTTTCTTCATTTACTGAGGGCACTATAACTCCACTCAATAATTTTTAGTTTCAGCTTCCAGTTTGAATAAAGGGTGAAGTCTAGTTTTTAATGCCATCACTATATTCAATTCCAAAAGGGTTTGTTCACATCAAAGAAGAGCCACAGAGTCCAGAGAATATTGTCGATGATGATGAGATTCTTCCTGATAGTGATGGAGAAGTAGGGAACAAACCACTTCATCTTCAGCCAGGTATGTCACAAGAAATGGCATTTAATTGCGCAGTAGAAGACATTTATGATATAAAGCATTAAATTACAAAAGATTGAATTTCAACATCCAACTGGATCGTATAGATGATCCTTGTCCGATTAAAGGTTTTTACATTACATTTACAATTTTTTTTAAAGTTCCTTTCATGAGTATTGAAGTGTCCGAGGTTGCAATACCACAGAATTATACAATACTGCTCAACAAACTAGATTTAAAAAAACATGAAAAACATGCCATGAATGGTATTATTTTTTAAATATCATACACCATTTTCAGTTGTGAGAGCATCTTGGTGTGTTAAAGCCTTGTGGGGAATGGTTCTAACTCTTTCCTTTCAACCGTATGGCTGTACTTTAAATCCCACCCATGCCGTTAATTTCCTTCGTTCAAGTTATGCACTCAACCCAGGTTGAGTTAAATGGGGAGGACATTCTTGGAATGTAGGGCACCTTGGTTGCAGTTTGCTAAATCCGGATTATAATCAGTGAAAGCTTTCAGCGCTATGAGCACTGTTAAGGTAGACCTACGCGCTATTACAAACGACGCCAACTTTTTTACTCTATATTTGCAGATATGATGCCTCACCAAAACACATCTGCCGATGAAACGGAACAGCCCAAAGCATCAGTCTGCTCAGATAATTGGGACCTGGTTCGCATGGACTGGAGTGAAGATTCAGAGAGGAAAGAGGATTTCTCTGCCACAGGTTGGTCAGAGGCAGTTCCAGAAACTTCTGGGGATGATCCTTGTGATGTTCCTAATGGCTTGGCTTATTATTCTGCTAGCGAGAGCAATGATATTATGAACAATGATATTATGAATAGAGAAGATAATGGTGCAAACAATAACAGAAACGATCGATTGGCAAAGCCTCATCAGTGTGCAGTATGTAACAAGTCATTCTCTTGCAAGTCCTTACTCACGTTGCACATGCGCATCCATAATGGAGAGAAATCCTTCAAATGCTCAGAATGCACCAAAGAATTCACTTCAAAGTCACATCTGACTGTTCACATAAGGTCCCATTCTGGAGAAAAACCTTACACCTGTGAGGATTGCAACAAATCTTTCTTCAGCAGGTCTCACCTCAATGTACACATAAGGACCCATAGCGGTCAAAAGCCCTTTCAATGTTCGGAATGTCATAAGAGGTTTACGCGTGAACCTTACCTGATTGATCATATGAGAGTGCATACTGGACATAAACCTTATCATTGCTTTGAGTGTGGCAAATCTTTCTCTTGTCAACCTAATCTTGCTTCCCATATGAGGGTACATAGGACTACAGCAGAAAAACCTTATAAGTGTACGGTTTGTGAAAAGTCATTTATGGGCAATTCGCATCTGAGCGACCACATGAGAAGCCACAGTGGGGAGAAAGCTTATAAATGTCATGTGTGTGGTAAAGGGTTTGCTTATAGCTCTGGTCTCACTGTTCATATGAGAATCCACACAGGTGATAAACCTTATGTATGTCCTGAGTGTGGTGAGGGCTTCATGTATAATTCATACCTCACTGCGCATATGGTTGTTCACTCTGGAGAAAAACCTTATGTGTGCTCTGTTTGTCATAAAGGGTTTTCTTACAGATCCGTTCTTGCTGTCCACATGGGAACACACAGCAGAGAAAAACCTTATACATGCCCCATATGTAATAGGGGATTTGGATATAAGACTGTCCTCAATAAACACATGGCAACACACATGGTAGAAAATCCTTATCAGTGTCCTTACTGTGCAAGTGCATTTTCTTCCAAGTCACTCCTTGATGACCACATAGGAATACATTCTGGAGCAGATCCCTTTCAGTGTCCCATATGCAATAAGGGGTTCGGTGCCAAAAGAAACCTTAAGCAGCATATGAATTCACATCGTGAAGAGAAACTATATCAATGCCCTGACTGTGACAAGTCATTCTCATCCAAAGGAAACCTCAAGAACCACATGGGAACTCACTCTGGAGACAATCCTCATCTCTGTGTCATATGTAATAAGGGATTTGCAGGTAAAGGTAACCTAACACAACATCTCGTGACACATTCTGGAGAAAAGCCTTATCAGTGTACGGAATGTAACAAGGAATTCAGTCGAAAGTCTAACCTCAATGCCCATGTGAAGGTGCATGCTCGGCAACAGTATACCGAGCATTTGAATGCGGCGGAAGAAGTTGCTCTGCAGTGATGATGGCATGGAAATAACATATATTTGCTTGAATAACTATGTGTTATTAATTTGTATCCTTGCAGGAACATGATTCTTAACTCACATTACATCATGCCTTCTTTTTTTCGTAAGCTTCTATATGTAGTTCCAAGAATTTGGTTTATTTTCAATCTCATGTGCAATAAAATAGTGATCTTTTTTTTTGTAATTGTAAGCCCTACACCCACATACTCAAACAAATTTTAGAGTTGAATTAATCCAGCATTTTATTTGAACCCCTATTCTGGCTAAAGTGTTCTTATGGAAAATGTGAGTTTATATTTGTTCATAAATAGATTTATTAAAAATTACAGTGAAAAATGTCCTGGGCACAAATTCTGAAAACTGTGCTATCGTCTGTGTTAAGAAAAACATTGTTAAGTGTCATAAGAACGACCTAGTGCGTGCAATAAGCACTTCTTTCAGTTGGGTGCTCAGAAGTCTATTTTAACCTTACTCGAGCACTGAAGACACAATGCATATATTAAGCAAAGGCATGTCATATTTCTGACTTGATATGATAATTTGCTAAACTAGCAGTTTTCTGAATTTGGGCCCCGATATAATTCATAACATATAAAAATAATGAACAAACTTTCAACAAATAATGCATTATTTGATACAGTATCTAGGTTCACTTACGCAAAAATCATATTGTATCCATTTTGTACACAAATCTTGGGAACCTATTAAAAAGCGAGGGGAAAACAGTGCAATATCTTGAATAATTCTATGTATTTCTAGAGAAACATCTCATATTTTATAACCATTTGCATATTCATGCTATGCCAATCATTTGATGTATGTATTTTTGGAGTGTAAATAAATGAAGAAAGAATATTTTTTTATTATAGATAATTTGCTTTTATGACATTTTTTTCATATATAACTCTTCGGGGATGGTGCTAGAAAGTTGCATTTATTCTCAAATGAAATGCAAATTAGTTGCAAATTGAAGCACACAATTTAATTTGTGCGTGCTGGTCTGTGCTTTTGACAAGATGTAACTTTTTGGCATCACTCCCCTTAGAGAAAGTGGAGAAGAGACGAACAATTAGGAGGGGAGAATGGAGGAGAGATAGGCATGGGTACACCATGAGGG
>BQKZ01012289.1:1555-14201 GCA_036244855.1 Temnopleurus reevesii | reverse complement strand
GGTTTTTTGTGAATGTTTTATCGTGGACAAATCTGTTTTAAGAAAGGGTATTGGAGTCCTACCGAAGTGTAGATTCATATATTCATCATGCTCTTACACTATCTTACAGTCTAGTACAATACTCCAATCCTCTTTCTTAAAAATAGTCTGGTTTCTCAACAATTAAACGTTCACAAAACCCGTCGAGCCCATTCACTCGCATCGCACTCGTATTGGATCTATCTCACAGCTCACTCCGCACTTGTATACGCAATCGGGTGGGCGGTGTCTTTGCCTGCAGACTTTCGGCGTAAGATGTACTCGATATTGATGATGGAAATCAAATTGAGCGTTCATTTTTCTGTTTTAAAAACAGAATATTGATCGAGATGAGAGTCAATTTTCTAATTTTCTATTTTTCAATTTGAAATAGGAAATTGAATTAACGGATAGTACCTCAATTTGTAAGGTTTCAGAAACTCTAACAGTCCCCCAGGGATCTAAAGTTTTGTTCAGTGTAGAATCCGAAACATCGATCAAATCACAAATTTTTTTCGGTTATGTCAAATTTTTGTCAAGGTCAGGGGAATGCCTCTGCAGAGTGTCGGATGTGAACAATGTTTTTTTTTAATATTGCAAACTACCACAAGACACTCTCCCTTCCCTTACTTTCTAACATATCAAGATCATTGAGCATTCAAAGGGAATTGAGTTATATGATCTGTCCTAATCTCATTTACACTCATTGCACTTCCTTCTCTCTATCTCTCTCTTTCAATGAGGAATTCAGATGTCCAACTGCAACTTGGGAATTTCTAATGTGTTGAGAGGATGTTGAAAAGGAGAATTTGATTTAATTTTGTTAGACCAGTTTTATATAAGTTTCAGACAAATTTGTTAGCTCGAGAATACAGATATTAGATAACCTAACAGAGAATTGGAGAAAATTCATATCAAGTTTTGGCTTCAGTACCTTTATACTTCTTCCTTTATTTTCTCAGTTCTTTGATAACTACTTACAAATATTGTTAAGCCATCAGCATTAATGCTGTACATAATGTTGAATTAATGATTATATAATCTACATTTATAAAATGCTTTCTCATTAGATTCAAAATTTCATTTTTTGTTGTTGAATCATAAGATAGTCTTAGGGGGTGTTGCTCAGAATCAACTGCAAATCAACTGCAACTTTGGAAATTATAACGCGCATTTTTATTCGCGCGCGGTGTGCGCACTTAACCATACGCGCATGAAACAATGGTTTTGATTGGCACGTTTCAATCAACTGCAACTTGCGATCAATTTCAACTTTTGAGCAACACCCCCTTAATGACTTAAATAATGGATCCATACATCCAACCCCTGTTTCTACATGAATCAAAGAGATCTGACCCATTTACCATATTCTTGAATTTGTGTACACTCTCGCTTAACCTTCCATTTTGTCTCTTTTATTTTCTCTTCATTACAGAATGATAAGATCATAAACCAATCTCCTGAGAGTAGCTGTGATAGCGGGTCTGTGAATGAAGCAATGAAAGAGGATGTGTAACCATGACAACATGGCATATCAGTGTTCACTCATCATTGATTAGTCCTGTTCATCCATTGACTTAATACTGTCATACGTGGAGTCATGGAGTAACGAGAAGTAGATCATTTGCTGGGAATGAAGAAAAGATTATTATTTTTCTCAGAGACGTGTTTTACTGGTTTGTACAACATGGGATGTGTTGTAAGAAGTTACAGTTCATTGAAACTTTACAGTTTACATGCAAGATGCATTTTTGCTAAGGGTAGACTGTGAATCAATTTTTTTTCTAAAAAATCAATGATTAATTAATTAAAATGTTCAATTGATTTGCTGTTTATGTACTGTTACTAGTATCTAAAAAAGAGCAGCATGGTTTGTTTACCTCCATGAAGATTCAACAAACATTGCTTTTGGGATTATCCATGACTATATTTAGTTGGTTGTCATGGTTTCCTATTCAAATGCTAATTTAAACTTGACTTGTATGGATGAAATGGAAAGGAATCATGTGCATTATAACTTCCAAAAGTCTCTGCCAAATTTCATTAAAGATACTTTCTTTCTATATCCCGACCTAATACTGATGAATGACGATGTGTACATTGTATATAGAGCTTGAATGCAAATTGTTTCTTTGTGCTCTGTGCCTTATTACCCAGTTATAGTAAGGTAATCATATTTGGTGCTCATTGCCTTTAAAGAATTTCTTTATTCTGGTACCCATTCATATCACTTGGGCTGAGTGATTCACAATGTGGGTGAATTTTCTTGCTGAAGGAAATTGATACTCTATGGGTAGGATTTGAACCTCTATCCTCGGGTTGAAAACCGAAAGTCGAAACCACTACCCTTCAATGCTTAGGTGCATTACGACTTTGGCCGTTATTCATCTGTGTTTGGTGTTTTTTGTAAAGACCGACTCTCCCAAAAGGTAATTTCGTGCTCTTTACCTTTACGTAGCACAAAGTGATACTACAGATCATCATTCCTTCTATTCATGTTTGATTGTAGCTTTCTTGCAATCCCTTTAATCATGGTCTATACTCTGCTCATGAATCTTGCCTGAAGTACAATATGGAATGTGTGATTCTTTGGACGAATTGATGTGCCGTCTTTAAATCAATAATCATGCAATCGTTCAAAAGCTGGTGTGAATATAGTTTATTTGCTTTTTCATTATCTTCGCAAACAGTTAATATTGTTGATGTGTTTAATTGTTGGTAGGCATGCAAGATTTGATGATATTATATACTTTCAATGGAGGCTGTCTACAAAAGTGTATGTGTGTGTGTTGGGTATGGAGGGTATGTATGAATGCCTTATGCCAACTGTTGCTTTGTAATATAATAATTTCAGATACTGATTATTTCTATTATCTATGAAAATGTTTATATCAGGAATAACTTCCAAAGCATGTATTTAATTTCAATTAATGAATATATTTTAAAGTAACAGTACTATTGCTGTACAAAACAGAAATATGTTTTCATTTTTTGTATTAAAGGCAAAATGTCTTTATTTCTTGCTCAATGAAGTAAAAGATAATCAAATTTTCAGGCAATTAAGAAAATTATTGCTGCCATTATTTTTTTTACACAAAAGAAGTGACTAGCTTATCAAAATGTATTCCTTCTTCCTAACTTTGCAAATGAAAATAATGATGTAAATTGTTTTAACTTTTTTCATCAAGTTAATTTATTAATCTTTATTTTACCTTCTGTGATTATCATAAAGGAAAATGATACATTTGTTTCTGTTTTTATAATTGGGACCGCTAGTTTATGATTTAATTTAAAACAAAAAATGTTAGTACTGCATTATAGGCAATTTCTATTTGGTCATTTCCCGTAGCAGTGTCAATGAAGTTTAGTTATCCTTATTTAAGCATACTTGATCCATTGAACAATAATTCATGATACGCATGTCATGATTTGATATCCCGTCTCTCACAAAGAAATGCTGTTACATTGTGTAGCTCCTTATTTTGAAGTGCACAAAGTTTGCTGAGTTATATCCAACCTTTAAAAAAAAATGGGTCAGAGTATGATTCTCATGTGACTGTATTTGTATAGGATGATAAATTTTGTTGTGGTAATGATTACCTAATTCTCATATCTGCTACTGTATCTCTTCAATTTAAAAATAACTTGATGCTATTTCAAAAGTCAAATATTTTTTTGACCAATTAAATCTGAAATATTTGCACTGATAATCATTCATTCAATATGACATGTAATTGTTTATTGCTAAGCCATGTACAAATATATTGCAAGGACTGAAAGCTGGTGCTCCCATTGGCTCTGAATTATTTATAAAAAGATAAGATAGAATTGATTAGAGAGAGGGAAAACCCCATCCGTTGTGAATTATGTAACAGCTTTGATCACACTATGTACTTTGATGATGGAGCATCTCAGCGTCCTTGTCATACCAAAGTGGTTTGATGATTAGATGCTTCATTTAATCATCTTACTAATTACCAGTGAGACTTTTTCGCACACTAACAAGCGCATTATGAAACCGTAGATGACTGGCTTCCATTAAACTGTGATAATATTTGTCGTTTTTACGCAATTTGAATGACGCAATTTGGTAATAGATCATCTAAGGGTCCTTGAAACTGTATCAAAGTGCAGTTTGACCCATTAAGAAACTCTTCTGAATAGTCTTAATTTAATCCTAATGATTCTTTGTTTTTAATCTGTACACACACTGATAATATAATGTGATCAGACATAATTGTTAATGTTGATTTTAACAGAGAATCTGCTGAGTTTGTGAATTCTTCCTTCAATAATAAATTTGAATATTGACATAACTGACAGCGAATGTGTATATCAATATGGTAGAACACACCAAATTACATTTTACAAAAGGACGTAAATGACCATCTTGAACTTTCTACTAAAAGAATGAGATGGGTTTTCGTAAAAAGTGGCATTTTCCATTTGTTGTGTGAATATTGTTAGATCATATTTTTAAAAAGATGAGGGAAGAAATAGAGAAGCCGCGTTGCAAAACTGTCATGCTAAAAGCCCCCTTGTTAAAATGCTAGGACATTCTATATGCGTTGGGACTCATTTTTTTTTTGTTGGCTTATATTGAAGCATGTTTATTCGTATGTGCTTACCAACCCTTCAATTGAAATTCTCTTTTGCCACTTTCTATTATATATTGTTTGATCAAAACTTAATTGATATTTTTTTTAATTGCCTATGTATGTATGAAAATTGAAAACAAATTGAAAAAGTCTTTAGATGTTATTCAAAATTGCATTATACTTTAAATATTTTATTGTATTTCAAAATTGAAATAGAAATATTCAAAATTGCATTATCAAAGAAACATTTAATGTATTTCAAAAATTGATATATATCCAATCCTTCATCATCAATATATTTGAGTTAGCTTGCCGAAATATATAGTGAATTGAGATGATTTTATTGAAATTATGAACACGTATTTTTTTAAGTTTGTGTTGATATTGGTTGCTCCAGAACACATGGTTTTTGGTAGTTTCAAATGCATGGGTTGTTTGGAAACTCAATGTCTTAATTACACTAATCACTTGCTTTCATTCATCAAATCAAATCAAATTAAACCCTACCATCTAAACGTAGCTCTCAAAATCTGGGCACATGTGGTACCCTAATTCTTTTGTCTCTCAGGCTTGTTGAAAATCGACTTCTGGTACATGCAGCATGACAGATTCCAGAACTAGAGATTTTTAATGATTTTATGTGGCAGGAATGTTTGTTTTAGTTGACAAGTCTTGTATTTAGGACACAGACATTTACTGAAATCAGTCACCAGGTTTATCAGTGTTTGCTTGCTTATAAAAAGGTTTGATATCTCAAATTTCAGAAGGTTGTCATAATGCTTGTAATATTGAAAGAAGAGACTCCAAGTAGATGCTTCAAATGCAAAGTGCATGATGTATTAGTATTGCTAGGTGATGACATTAGATCTATGCAATAGGGGGAATTAAGAAGCTACAAATTTATCATTATGCCGCTGATTTTGTATCATTTATATATTACTTATATGCAGCGGTAATTATGCAATGTACGAATGTGAAAATAAATATGTCATCTGTTATTTAAAAGACCTATGTATTGAAAGGAATATATATCAAACCCAGTGTGCACTAGAATTAATTATGTTGAGTGCATTAATATAGCTGTAGAATTCATGTTCGGACCAGCAAATACAACCAAATCAAACCAACTTGGAGCCAAGACCATAAACCTTCATGATCAAGATAAGATGGAGAAATCGTTAAATACAGAAGGTCACAGCAGTATCTTGATAGGAAAAAGCATTGATATAGTATGGACAGAAATCAAGTTTACTGTTTCCCACCATGTCCCATCAAAGACTATGCATAATGAATTTAAAACATGTAAGCACACAACCAAGTTACATTCCTTGGGGATTTAAAAATCTAAAATTGTACAAATGTTATTGAGCATTTAGCATTTGCATCAAGGGAAAAGGGGTTTTCAAATCATGTTTTGTATTTATATTTTTATTAGAAAGTAAATCATTGAAATCAATTGCCTTTGTACGATCCAGGTTTCAACATAGTGTTGGTAGAATTAGTTACATGTAGGTAGTATTGGTATGCAGAAATATCTTTATATTTTATTTTGTATTTATCTTTATTTCGGCATTGAGTGTATTAATATTAAATTATGTACAATGCAAGTCAGAATTCCTTGATAACCTGCTATCATAATGAAGCTCAGAGCAATGGTTATTGCATTAGAGCCCATCGTAATCATATTGTTCTTAGCTTTACAGGGATAACAGGCAACCAAAGACTTATGATGTGCACTATAGCTTGCGTGTTTTCTGTTGCTCTGAAGTGGATCGTATATATTAATTCAGGCTCACTTTATTGTACCATGGTGAAGTAAGTGCCATCAAATGCAGCATTATTAAAATTACATTATATTTAATTGTATATCATTTGATTCTCCCCAAAGTGTATTTTAAAGTGCAACATTAATCCATGTCAGATTGTAAGGTGCTAATCAATATTTAGACATTACTTCATATACTGAGAATATGATAAAGTCAGTTGTCCATTTTGTTTTTTATTTTTATAATTTTTTTTCCGTTTTATAACACGTTTTGATGAGAATCATTCCAGCTTTACTTAATTTTTGTAATTAATTGATTTGAATGAAATAAGAATTTGTTATTGTCCAAGAGATCACAGTTCAATGATTTGCCCACAAATACGTGGATGTGTCTATTTCAAATGAATTAAGCAAAGCCAAGCTTATTAGTGATACACAACATGTATCAGCAAATCCATTATGACAGGAGCATAAATTAGGTGGATTCTGCATTATTTTGCTGTGAGGAGGTTTTCTGGGTTTTTTTCTTTTTGAGCATTCATTCCAGCTTGATATGATGTGGACAAGGGAAATTTTTAATGCAGTATTATCAAGAACTGCCATAGAAAATGGTTGTTTAATTTCTTGTGATTTTGTAAGATTGTAAATTTTGGTATTTTGATGATTTTCCCTCCGAGAAGGACATCTACCTGACTTTGCATTGCAGTCCAGTATTGCATTTTTTTTGTTTTTTTTTATTTCATATTTCTATTTAATATGTCCATTTCATTTAATGAATGTGTTAATGTTTATGAAAGGACTTTTGTTGCAATGTGATTACCCAAATTTTTTTTACATTGTCAGAAATGATTTTGTCTTAAGTAGTAAGTGCACATATATCTTTTCTTTTTAATTTGTATCATTTTCTATTGCATCTCTTTTATATTCAAGTTCAAAATGTGCCATCAAATGGTTGCTTGATTATATCCCATATTGTGGGAAGATGATATTATCTATTGTTTAATCAAGAAAAATGCAAGGAATATGGAATTTCTGTTTGAAAATAAAGTGTAAATGAGAAATGTGTAGCACTAAAAGTGGTTTTGTCTTGTTGTGGTATGTGTAAAAATAAGAGCAAATCCCCTGTTTATTCATAGTAAAGGGCAATTCCATGGTAACAGAAGGACATTCAGACAAAAATGTTAAAGTTCAAGCAAGAACTGTAAGAAAACGAGTGATGGAAGAACATTTCAAACATTGCAAAAGGAAGGCAAGAAAAAAGTTTTTCAATATCCACCGATTGTTTGTCAGTGAATCTCTTATTTAGTATTAAGATATGCATATTAATAAGATCGGTAACGGAAGGACGCCATAATGTACAGTCTGAATGTGGGTTCATTTAGTGTAGAATTGCCCTAACGCTTTAAATGTGGCATTGTGCACTCAACCTCATAGAATATACCCGAACTGGACTGAATGAAAAATAGAATGTAAGAACAACAAAGTGTAAACAATATTGAAATCGAATATTATTCCATGGTTGTGCTTCATACAGCTGTACACACATCTCAATGTATGATTGGTGATCTGCACTCAGTGATAACCCATTTTGCATAGTGAGCACCTGAGAAAGAGTTACCAGTCTTGTGTAACTCTATGAACAGCTTTATGGATGACACTGCTAGGTGGTGTTTCGACAAGTTTTTTAACTTTCAGAAATATTGGAGTATGTGTAATACCTGTAAGATTATTGATTATTCAGCACAAGAACTTGTACCAGTTGTAGGTAACTTGGTACTACACTTCCCAGATGCAAATAAAATTTTTGGTTCTCCAACATATACCCCTTTCTTTTCAATCAACTTGAACCTTAAATGCTGGGTCTAGGCCATTATATCCTTCTTCAGAGCAGAAAAATCAGATGAACAGTTTAAAAAAGTTTGAAGTAAATCGTACAATAAATGAAGAAAATTTGCATATTTCCGGCAATCATATTACTAAACAGTGATTTTTGTGCAAATTGGCAAATTTTGGTCACATGTTATGACATATGTCATGCACTTCTAAACTGTTATCTTATCATGACTTCTTGTTTATAAGAATCCGTTTTAGCCCATAAATGCTTGTTGAATCAATAAATGCACCTGCACCCATGTATTTATCGACAAAAGAGGAAAATTTTAAATTTTGGGGATTAACGGGTCGAAAAAGCAGGGTTTTAAAACAATATATATATATATAACTATTTGCAGAGAAGTGCACGACATACATCATATCATGTGTCCATAAGTTGCCAGATTGCATGAAAAATCATTTTTGAATGATATCATTGACATATTCATAACTTCCTTTTTTATTGTCCATTTTGCTTCAAACTTTTTTGATCATTCTGTTCATCTGATTGTTCCTGCTATTAATCAAAGCAAGATTTTTCCGGCCCAGACCCAGTCTTTTAAATATCCAATCCATCTCATGATGCACAGTGTACAGTAAATATACTAGTATGAAATGTGCAAGTGAACAGCATTCATCATTTCCCTTATTGGCTGCACCATCATTATCACCGTTGCTGTCCCAGTATTCTTCTTTTATCATCATAATTGTCAGTCATCATCATCATTCTCCTATACTTCCTCTGTCCCTCACCATCATTATCAATATTGGTATCATCAACAATATCACCGTCACCTACTCCTTTCCCATCATCGCCAGCATTGGTATCAACAACATCACCATCACCTCCTCCTCCTTTTCCCATCACCACCAACATTGGTATCATCATCACCTCCTCCTCCTTTTCCCATCATCGCCAGCAATGGTATCAAGATGACCTCCTCCTTTTCCAATCATCGCCAACATTGGTATCATCACCATCACCACCTCCTCCTTTTTCCAATCATTGCTAACATTGGTATCATCAACATCACCTCCTCCTCCTCCTTTTCCAATCATCGCCAACATTGGTATCATCAACATCACCACCTTCTTGTTTTTTCAATCATCGCGAACATTGGCATCATCTCCATCACCACCTCCCCCTTTTCCCATCATCACCAACATTGGCATCATCTCCATCACCTCCTCCTCCTTTTACCATTATCGCCAATATTGGTATCATCAACTTCATCATCACCTCCTCCTTTTCCAATCATCGCCAGCATTGGTATCATCACCATCACTATCACCTCCTCCTTTTCCCATCATCACCAACATTGGCATCATCAACAACATCACCATCATCGCCAACATTATTCTGATCAACATAATCTACATCATCAGCTCCTCTTTCTTATTCTTCTCCATCATCATCATCATCATCATCATCATCATCATCATCATCATCATCATCATCATCGTCGCCGTCGTCGTTGTCACCTTAATAAGAATAAGACAACACAATTTAAAACACAGGGTGAAAACACGGAATCATGCTTTTCATAACCAGAACTCACGGATCTGGATTAGCACATCAAGTTCATTTAATTTTTTTTATTCATCGCACATTTTCTGAGATATGATGTCATTGATGTAGTCCTGGTACATCATTCCATAACATATGCCATTGTTCTTTTACATAGTTTTCATGACATGCATCATGGACAATTAATCACAACAGTATCTCCACGTGGAAGTCACATTGTCACTCCTTCTATAGACCTACCACTCCGAGGTCTATGCTTCTTCTAACTCTCTTTTCTCACTTTCATTATTTCATAGAAAGATAATATAATTGTTTACAATGCTTTTGTGTACACTATGGTACATATTTATAACATATAGCTTACATCTTTCTACCTTTAAAGAAGGAATTGTGACCTTTGACTCCTAACATGTATACAAGAGTGAGGCGAACCATTGCACTTTCTGTGCAATATCTCTTGAAAGTATATCAATAATTATAATACATATGTTTCTAATCTATAAATTACAATTACCTACTATCTAAAACTATTGACTATTCTTGAAGATATAAAACCATAAATATTCATAATATTCTTTTGAAAGAAAAAAAACAAAGATCACATCAACCATCAACACATATATTGCTGTAACAAATGTAGCCTTAAAGGTACATGTACATACACACTACCTCGATGCTCAAAAATATTGGAGGCAGTAAATATTTGCTACACAGATGGATATACATATACTAATAATTGGTTGGTAATAATTTTTGCTTCAGGTTCCATCAATTGTGGTAATGATTTTTTTTTTAAACCAGCATACTGAAAAACCTAATATTAAAAGTACAGGTAACTTTGCCTATGTCCGATCTCTTTGAGACCACAAATGTTTCTTCGACTTAGGATAAATTTGATTTAGAAGAGGTAAATAAATAGGTTTTCAATGATTTGTTTTAAAAATATCACATCGACATGGGTAATTATTCTACTTACACATATTCGAATGAGGCAGATTTGTCTATGCACCTAATCAGGACAAAAGTTAATGACCTACATTTGACTAATACTGTAGTTGCTGTTGGTACTTCTGGTGAATTACAAATTGTATTAGGGCAGACTATGGCGGGTTTTTTTTCAGACAAAAAATCAAATAATGCATCCAGATTTGCTTCAACTGCTAAATATAGCGGATAGGCACATTGAGGATTCGACACAATGTAAGTAAAGGAGAGTTACACAAAAAAGTGGTCCCTATTACGAGGATCATCAAATGAGGGATTTTGGACTTATGAAATGTAACATCTATTCACACAACTCTTTGTTTTTTATACAGAATTCCACATTTTCCCCTTATGTTACTACTGTATATGTTTCGTATAGATTAGCATCAGACACTCTGCAAGCATATGAGGAAGAGTTATGCTGATTCCATATTAAAACTTTAACAGAAATCTATTTGAGGTGGGAAAGGGCATATTTCTACACTAAAATGTTTGGCAAGTTATTTAGAATTAGATCAAAGATGTTGCAAAAAATGATCTACAAAATACAGATGACAGAAACTTGATAATTAACTCCAAACCAGATTAGACAATTATGCTTAAACTCCACATAACTCATCTTCTTATATACCTATCCACTAACTGGGAGCACATTGATGTCTGGGGTTTAGGTATCAATTACAGAGAGAATTCATGTAATCTCAGCCTTTTCACATACATTACATTTACATTACATAAATTACATTTAATTTATCATTAAAATCTAATGGCCTGAAAAAAATTAAGCACATTATTGGAAAAACTAAATGTATCCTACATTTATTTCAACACCATACACAATGGTCATAAAATAAGTCATCATTAAGATTCATTTCTCAGACACTACTATAAATGAATAATTTCACACCAAAATCATTTAATTAGAACATTTTTTTTTGTACATGAAATCAATATATTTGAGGGTTTTATATATATTTAACATAAATTGTACATGAAAGAAAAATGATTAATGCTTTTCTTAGCTCTGGCTCCAATACTGCATCAAATTAATATGTTTGTGTTATGGGCCACCTAAAATGTTTAGTTGTCCGTCATCCACTGATGCTGGTAAAATGACCCAATCTGGATATCTTCTCTATACTTTCTACTTATCATTCATGAAAAGTATTAGTAAATTCATAAGAAAAGCGTGAAAGCTTACTTTACAGAGTTTCTTAGATTTTATTTGCCTTCTCAGTCTTATTTTCCAACATGAAATGTATGAAAATCACTTTTCCTAACAGCCTGACCCTACTTTTCGTGTAATAGCTGTCAGTCGTAACCTCCCTAAACGAAGGTTCAACTCATACCCATTGGCCATTTGCAATAATTTGCAAAGCAGATCTATTACATAAAAACCCTTATCATATGGCACAATTCAAACAAATAAAGTAGACATAATTATATACATTAGCCAGCACATATCATCAAAAGGTGCATACATTATATTACATATTAATGGGATGAAATACGTTAAAAGTCAGACAGAAAGTTGCTCTCGATCAGTAATGCACAGTGGTGATTGTCAAGGATTTATATACAATTTAAATTTAAGTATACACCAAAGCATATGAGCCCGTATTCCGATAGCGAAGTTTAAGTTAACCCGGGACTAAGCCATTGTTACTTTTAAACCCGGGCTATTCAAAAGTTAAACCAATGGTCTAAATGACAATGACTTAGACCTGGGTTAAGTTAAACCTCACTATTGGAATACAGGCCATTATATTTAACATCAGGGCGCTGTTTCACCTAGTTACGAAAGACTTTACGATCGACTTAATGCACAACTGGTACCAGTTCTTGCGCTGAATGGTCGAGAATCTTACGCATATTACACCC
>BQKZ01012285.1:0-14259 GCA_036244855.1 Temnopleurus reevesii | reverse complement strand
TTCATTGGAGATGTTGCAATGCTCTGTATGTCCGCTGACACCATTTAAATATCCTTTTTGAAGAAAGTGATTTTAGTCTTGCCTTAAATGACTGTTAAATTTTGCCATGGATATGACTTGGCTACCAGATGTCCAGGTAGGATTAGTTTTAATCTAAAAGTGTTAAACCAGCCCTGTGTTAGACCTTCGGAGTGGATTTTTAGTGTTTCATGATGAAACCAATATCAATATCCCTCACATTTGTATTCGTTCTATATTTATGTATTACCTTTCTATTACATTATGCCTTTTGTATGTTGTTATCGTTTTTAATGCAAATTGTGAAATTGAATTGAAATGAAATTGAATTGAATTAAATTGAATTGAATTGAATTAAATTGAATTGAATTGAATTGAATTTCAACCCTACCAGGCATTTCCTTTTTTATTTGAAGTCTTTATATTGTTTCTGCCTGACAGAATGAAATACAAGTTTCAGTTTTCTATAATATCATGAATACTACAAAGTATAATTTCAGCTTTATTTTGTGGAAAATGTTACTGTATATTCAGAAATCGTGCCTTTTGGAATTGCATTTCTGGCGGGTATACAGATAGATGCAAATTTTATGTGTGCTTTGTAAACAAAGATTGTTCTTGCCCAAGGCTTGCCTGACATGGCAACAAGTAATGTATGCACACTGGATTCCAAGTATTGTAGTTCAATTTATGCTAACAGGTTTAAGAAATACCACTTAACTATGTTTGTTTGCAAGAATTTGCATAAATTGTAATCTGTTAGTAAATTTAGTTAGTTAGTGTATTATTCGAGCTTTCATTTGTTACATGTATGCCTGAATTGTATGAATTTCAAATCATTCCATGTAAATTTTACATGATGCTATCTATTTACAGTACAGTACTGTACTCCAAGGTATTAAAACAAATTATTGTACTGTAATTAATATTCAAATTTAATTGATATAATGATTACAATAATTACATATTGGTAGCAATAAAATAAGTGGATAGAAATTCGTCAGGTCGTGATCAACACCTAAAATGGGGAAAAGATATTTTATTTGATATAACAAATTTCAGATTTGACTTTTGGAACACATTACATGGAATTGCTGATTATTTTCACACTTTCTTCCTGAAGATATCTAGCTTGAAAGGTGAACAAGATTAACTTTTAATCCTATTAAAAAATAACCCCAAGGGTGATGTAAAATCAGTTGACCAAATAAAAAAAAGCAATTATATATCTTTTTCAAATAAATGGAGCAAGTATATCGGAAGAGAGAAGAAAAGATGAAAGGGAAATAAAGTCTGGTTGGTCGCTCTTTTTTCTTCTTTTTTTCGGGGGGGGGGGGGGGGTTAGAAAACAGGTTCATATAAAAAGAAAGAAGGGAAAATCCATTCTATTTTTTGTCTCCTTGTTTTATTTGAAAGAAATGTTAAGCAATGATGGGATATGATAAACAGCATGCTCTAACATAAACTCTATGTTTTCTTGTTTGGATAGTTTTGTATCCTTCCATGATTTGGCAGAAAACAAACAAATCGAGAATAATGATAGTCTAGAATACTGTATAAGCCAATATTTTAGCGTACAGATATTTTCGTGATTTCAGACCAGTTTGACACATTGGCGTGTTGTTATTTTCACTATTTTGACAGTGTTTGTACACAAATGAATGGGCAAAATAAGAGAGGAAATTTTCGCGCATCCATAANTGCTCTACTTGATCACATGGTAATGGGCAATAATGTTATTAAACCCCTTTGTAAGCTGCTGGCAACTCTTCCATTGGCAGTACTTTTTAAACCATGAATAAAAGAAAATTAATAAAAATATTGAATAAAATAAAAAGTTTTAAACAAATAAAAAGATATATGAATAAATGACAATTTCCTTATTTGGAATTTAGTATGAATTTCTTGCATTTTTCGCAAGATGTTTAATAGAACAGATCAATAAGTTAAAAAAGATATACGAATAAATGACAATTTCCTTATTTGTAATTTAGTATGAATTTTTGCATTTTTTTTGCAAGTTGTTTAATAGAAGTTGTTTAATAGAACAGATCAATAAGTTAAAAAAGATCAATAAGTTAAAAAAGATATATGAATTAGTTATTATTTTCTTTCAATTTGGAATTGAGCATAGATATCCTGCATTTTTCATAAATTGATATATCTTTTAAAACTAAGGTTCAATATATCTGTATCTGTCATGCAATTCAGCCGCAAGGCTGCCATGTACAACTTTTAATACACATCTTCAAGTTTCAAACTTTCAAGTAAACTGGATACCCTCAATTTCTCCCAAATTTGTCTTTTTGGGGGACTTGCAAAAAGTAATCTTAAAGACTAATGAATATTAATATGAAAAACAAAGAAATTGTAATTGTAATTCATTTATGCACTGTACTGTAAAGTTTTCTTTTGTTTCTTTATTGCTTTTAAGGAATAATGAAAAAAAAGGCAAATAGTTGGTACATTTGCAATTTTGTGTCTCAAGAGGGAGCGCCACATTAGATATGTTAATCTTCAGACACAAACTCTTTGATAAACTCATGGCATTAAATTTGAGCAACGATATGGAGATATCATAGATGTCAAGTCCTAAAAGATTTACCGATCTAACTCCAGATTGGGGCAATTCCACATGAATGGTAATGGAATTACATACCATTTTAGGTACATTTTTGTATGTCATAGCGCAGTGGCAGACTCTAAGTGACTTGTAAAAATCTTTGAACGTAATGTGTGATGAATATTGGTAATGGAATTACATCAGAGAATTTGCTAGTTTGGTTATTAAACAGCCCATAATATTGAAAAATTGAAATATTGCAATTCATACGTGTAAGCATATTTCAGAAGGAAGATTTTAAAGCTCTGTCATTTACTTCCTAAATCAAATCAAATCCAATCAAATCCTAAGCAAATTTACCACAAAATACTGTTTCTGAGCAAAAGTAGGGACAATATACAAAAATTTTTCAGAAAATTTCCCATGTGGAATCGCCCATTGCCAATTTTTAGATACTCTTGGATAAATATCCCGGCAGACGTCACGAGCTGATATTTATCTAAATTTATCAGTAGCTTGCCAACATCATTAATCACCATGGCAATGACATGTGGGTGGTTGGTAATTGACAATTTAGTATACAACCTGAGTGTTCTATTTAAAGTGGAGGCAAACATTGATGCCAATGTTATAGAATGTTAAATGGAGAGCATTTTTGGATTCACTTGTAATAAGCATCAATTCATCATTGGCTTCGTGAGCGAACAAGCAGGGGACTTTTTCCATGGGCTCAAAGGGACAACTAGTCTGACATAATATCTCATTGATTCGACACTCTTGCATGTTAAAGGTATAGATTCGTAATGGTCGGGATGCAGAAAGTGATGTGAAACCAGCTGATTTATTGCTTTTAATACATGCGTAAATATAACTACAAAATTAGGGGAAGACTGTTGCAGGTATTCTGGGGTAGTATAACGTCGAACATGCCAATCAGCCATTATTCCTATGGTGTGCTATAGTGCTTTCGCACGGGGGAGAGTCGGCCTGGAATGGGCAGAACGATCGGTGGTATTGTCTGCGGTGTATGAGTTTGCATTCATATTGTACGTGAAGCATGTTGTGTTGGGAAGAGCGACTGCAGCACCATTTTTGATTTATCCATAATTAAGCCATTTCTTGATCGATTTTATTCAAACAAACAATGAACATGCTCTAATTTTGCTATTGAAAACTGCATTATGGTAATACTTTTATTCCAGCTCACAAAGTAGTTAAATACATGTATCTGAAGCACCATCTCTCCCATTACTAATTAATCTATCGGTTTAAGATGTGATTGTCGCTACAATGTTTTTATGCAAAGGTCCCAATGTCATGAATGGTCACATCGAAATCAGACAGATGTTCCTGCTCTAATGTTGGAGAAAATATGTAAAGAATGAACAATGCTTCAAATGTGTAATGTCCTTCCGATTCTCTTCTGTTTCAAGTCTGGATTGTCCAAAAATCAATCACGCAAATAGAGCAATCAGAAAGGGTATTAAAATGATTTTTTTTCTTCAGAAGACAAATTTGGAAGCTATTAATTACTATTATTGTTTTTATCAAAGAAATGTCTTTTAAGTAGGCCCATCATCTCATGTTTAAAAGAATAAATTCTTCACAAAATGAGAAATCTGACCAACTCCCCTTCTTTTCACTTTCGACATGACAGGTCTCATGCTGTAAAACCTCTTACAATTTTTTAAATTTAGTGTTAACCATTTTTGCCACTTTTATTACCCCCATCACAGGGTGCAATAATAGGGATAGATGACGAAGACGATTCCACCTTCACTGTCACCGTGGACCAGAAGACCTTTCACTTCCAGTGTAAGAATTTGAGATTTATTTTCTTTTGATCATCTTGATTTAAAAAAAAAAATTGAATATGCTTGTATTTACTTAAAATTTTGCATAATATGTAGCATCTTAGATATTTAATTTAGGGGATTTTGTTCAAAAGTTGCAATTGATAGCAAGTTGCAGTTGATCAAAACGTGCCAATCAACATCATTGTTTCATACCGTGCGCGAATGAAAATGTGCATTACAATTTGCAAAGTTGTAGTTGATTTGCAGTTGACTTTGAACAGCTCCCCCTTAGTCAACATACAGTGTATATGCTACATCAACAATGTTTCAATGTTTGTGGCATTGGGCCTCATAATGGAGGTCATATTCTTTCATTTTCTGTTTTATATTCTTTGCCTTGTATATCTTTTCTTTGAAAATGTTTTTAGGATTATTGTTTCAATGAAATCTGAATAAAATTTTTTGAACTACAAAGCTTTGCAACAACACATTTCCAGGAATTATGGGTATTATTCATAATAAAAGAAGTTTTTGTGAGTTTTCATTTTTGTTGTTGATCAACAGCCCAGAGTGCAGAATAGCGTGAACAGTGGATGATAGCATTAGAAAAAACGGTTTTCAGGCACAAACAAACTTGAACTACATGTATTTAGAAGTAGAAATATTAATAGTAGTATTTTTTTCAACTTTTGTTTACCTTCCGTCTTGCAGCTCAGAGTGCAGAATAACATGAACAACGGATGACAGCATTTGAGGAAACATTTCTTTCACACAAACAAGCTTTAATTATTTAGAAGCAGTAATATAATTAACTATATTTTTTGTCTCTTCTACAGCCCAGAGTGCGGAGGAGCTTGAACAGTGGGTGGCAGCATTGGAGTAAACATTTCTTGGATAAAAACGAGCTTGAAGTATTGAGAAGTAGAAATATGAATAGTAGTAAATATTTTTTTCCTCTACAGCCCAGAGTGCAGAATAACATGAACAACGGATGACAGCATTTGAGGAAACATTTCTTTCACACAAACAAGCTTTAATTATTTAGAAGCAGTAATATAATTAACTATATTTTTTGTCTCTTCTACAGCCCAGAGTGCGGAGGAGCTTGAACAGTGGGTGGCAGCATTGGAGTAAACATTTCTTGGATAAAAACGAGCTTGAAGTATTGAGAAGTAGAAATATGAATAGTAGTAAATATTTTTTTCCTCTACAGCCCAGAGTGCAGAGGAGCTTGAATTGTGGGTGGCAGCATTTAAGGATACAAAACCTTTCTTTGACACAAACAAGCTTGAAGTATTTAGAAGTAGAAATATAAGTAATAGTAAATATTTTTTTCCATTTATTTCCTCTACCTTGCAGCTCAGAGTGCAGAGGAGCTTGTACGGTGGCTGGCAGCATTTAAGGAAATGAAGCCTTTCTTTGACACAAACAAGCTTGAAGTATTTAGAAGTAGAAATATAAATAGGTGTAAATATTTTTTGTCCTCTCTACAGCCCAGAGCGCGGAGGAGCGTGAACAGTGGGTGACGGCATTGGAAGAAACCGTTCTCAGACACAAACAAGCCCCAAAGGTAAGTCCCAGTAGAATTTGTTTTTCTGATTATTCACTTCACCAAATAGCCAAACAAAAATCGTTGAACAAAATCTTGAAAACAGTAAAAGAGCAGCATGACTGCTGTCTCACAAAACAACTACAAATATCTAAACAACAACAGCACCAGTAAAAAAAAATAATCATAAGAATGTATGCACAGTAGCTCCCCCCTTTGCCATTCTTTGAATTGCAAACGGGAGCAAAGGTAGGAGGAACAAGGGTATGTAGACTGGACCACCTATTACAAGTACAGATGTATCACTAGAAAAATTTGGTCAAGATAAGCACATGAAGCATTTTCACAATTTGTGTAATAGGCTTGATCTACATCCATCAAGGAATAACAATTGTATTTATATTTTAGGATTTATTTTTTAAATGTATTTTTAAATTCTTTTTTTTTTTTGAATAGCGATATGGGCTAAGAATTGTTTGTTGTCTCCTTATAATTTTCTGTTTATTATGAAGCAGTTAACATTGCGATTTTGGCAATTAACAAGCAGTGTATAAGATAAAAATAACATGTGGCTCAGCTTTGCATGCTGAATTTAATATGTTGTATGCATGTTCAGAATTTTCATTCAAGTTAATATCTGTTACTGTTGCCAACTGGCTACAATGTTAAGTGCATAGAGATACTGATTGTATGGGAAATGTTTGGATATAAAGATATATGCGTGCAATTAATTTTAGTAGCAGTTTGTGATTATTATGGAGAAGTTGTAGGATTAATGTTGTGAAAAGTTGATACTTCATGAATATGTGGCTGAACACTAGTATAAAAACTTGGAATAATTATGGCATTTTAACTTTTTGTATGCATAATGACTATAATGCCTGAATTGCTATTCTGTTTATATGTTGTGTTTAATTCAAGTGCTAGAATATTACACTTTGAGTGCAGTGATCATATACATGCAATTAAGGTGCTAAAGCAGCAATTCAGTTTTCTTTAGTCAAGAGCATACAGTGTACAATTTGCAAAACGGAGTTCAAATGGATTTTACCCACTGTAGTGTTATGCAGCTTTAATAGATTTTGGAGTTTGGAGTTTGATCCAAAGAATGAAGACATTACATTGATGTAAGTGTTAACTTTGTGGACTTTAGACAGATTTGGGATATTTATGATCATGCACTCTATTTCAAGAACAAGATCCATATTGGGGAAAATATTTAATACTACACGAACATTTAGACAGTGGAGTGATATTAATATTGATATCTCGCATGATTTTGTTTGTGTTTTCTTGTAAATTTGATTGTTATTTCATTGCAAATGTTTAATGTAAATGAATCCTCTGCAAGAGGTTACAATTTTCTTTTGGAAAATCATTGTTGGCAGAGAATTATAAGCAAAACAAACACTAAGATTTCATGTGATAATATATACTAAGTAACAGAATAATTAAAAGCAACATATTCTAAGACTCAGCCAAACTACACCGCCTTCAAACTAAATTATCTTTAGTGGTCATTTTGCCGAATTACCTTTTATCTGTGATTTTTCATGTATGTCTTGTAGTTTTATGATCATTGTCAATATTTACATGTCATTGTACTATTGGACCTGGGTGTATCTAAATGTACACAAAACTAGAACCACGCTCTGTTTTGTGCCAAACATGTTACCGCACATACCGGTACACAGTATATTTTTAGTTTGACTCATTATGTGCTGTTTATAATGGGTCTGTACAGTTCAGTGTATGTTTAAGTCTGGAGGATGAAGTATTTGGGATAGCAACCCTCTAGTTTGCTCCGAAACTATTTGATGACATTTGTGGGAAACAATGGCACGGCCGAGAAATCATACGTGCACCTGTACTTCAGCGGATTACTTCCTACCAGTAAGTTTATATTGTACCAATACTAAAGCTGCCATCTACTGGTATAAGCCAATATGTTAGCATACAGATATCTCTACGATTAAGGTCCTGTTCGACTCATTGGCGTGTTGTTATTTTCATGTTTTGACAGTGTTTTTACACATTATTCAAAGTATTATGTCGGAAATATCTTGTAGACAAACTTAATTAAGGTACATGAATGTTAAAAAAGAGGAAATAATAATAATAATAAAAATAATAATAACAGTAATTGCTAATAATAGAGATTGCTATAACTGGCAATTTAGGTGTGTGTGTGATTGTGTGTGTGCGTGTGTGTGAGTGTGTTTTAATATGTGTGTGTACGTTCATTTGTGTGTGAATAAGTGCGATTTTGTCTAGAGGGATGAACTTGTCATCTCCTTGCATTTATAGTTTTTCTTTTGTACATATGTTCATGTTATTATACCAATGACATTTATAGTAATGTCATCTTTTCTGTTTATATTGTTAAGGAGCTCCGTCCACAAGCTGTGCTTCATTGGGGTTCCAAACCTATCACTCTGTGATTTGTGCTTGTATACATTATATATTTGTTGTGTTTGATATGGTTTGAATAAACTAAAATAAACTAAACTAAACTAAACATATGAGTGAAAGGCCCAGCCTTTATTATAACAAATGTGATTTTACGATATGTGTGGGACACAATCTAGCATCCTTTGTAAACTTAGGAGGCCAAATAGGTCAGTTTATTGATACTAAAAAGGGACATGCCATGGCTGTGAGTTATGCACTATATAAGAATTGAATATTATTTTTATTAGTTCAAATTTGTGTATGTTTTTTGCCGACAAACGTTGTACATGGTATTCAATAAACCAGTTAGTAACAGTTCAACTACAATACTTGGAATCCAGTTTGCATGCATTGTTGCTTTGTTGTGCGAGCCACAGACAATCTTTTAGATTACCAAGAAAAACCTTTGTGTAAAGAGTATGGATAGAATTTGCCTTTTTTAAAATATGATTTTAACATGCCTTTTGGCAAGTTACTGGAATGTTGCAATGTAAATTTTTGAATAATCCTTTACCTCATCCTGAAAAAGATAACTTTTCGAACTCTCTTTATCTTTTAGTCCTCTTTAGAAAACAAATTTCAGCAAAATGATTTTTCTCTTCTTTATTTCACAATCTTAATTCTTCACTCATCTTTAATAGTTCCAATTACCCCAAATATTTTCTTTAACTCTATTCAAAGTAATAACATAATCTAAATATTACACTAAGTTATAAAATGTTGGATGGTGTACATCAGCATGTGTACAGCTATGCTAGGGTTACATGCATACACTGCCCATCTACCTGTATGAATAACTGACACTTGTACTGTATTATGAATGAAAGTAATGAAAGTCAAATCTTATTTGAAATGTGATGGGTACCAGTAAATGTTCAGTGTCTATGATGAAAAAAAGAGAAATTATAAAAGTGTCAATGAATTTTCATTAGTCCTTATAGATTTTCAAGGATTTAACCATTTGAATCCACCTCATCATTTCTCTGTGATTGATGTTTGATATTTTAATGAAATTTCATTTCATTTCATTTTATTTTATTTCGTTTCAAACAAAATACAAATCAATACAGTATGACAAAACAAATGTAATATTCATAATTTAAGATCAATATGCATAATTTTTTCCAAAATAACAAGTTTTCAAAATCATACTTAAATGTACAATATATCTTAGTTACAAAGATATGATGATGCACATGCAGTGTACTTAAAGATGGTTTCTAAGAATTTCAATTTCAATTCTCAAATGGCATATTTTTCTGTAAATGCACATGTCTAGTAATAAGTCTTTTTCAAAAATTTCAAACCCCAGACTGTGACATGATATCTTACATAAACTATACAGAGATACCTATCGTTCTGGAAGATACCCGAGGAAAAATTAAAACATTAATAATGGAACAGTTTAACAAAATTGATAGTAAAACATGACAATAATAACCATGCTGTCACCCAGTCATTTGGAAAGAAAGCCCTGAATTTATGTGGAAATGCACTCGAATTGTAAACCTCTCTTCACTCTAGACTACTGGAAAACTATTTCATGACAACTTTATAGCAGCACCTTGCTATATTATTATTATTTTTTTTTTTTTATTTTTTTTTTTTTTTTACTTGGGCACAAGATCTTGTAGGAAGAACAGTTTAATTTGTAAATTGACAATAAAATTAGTAGTCATCAATGATTTGGGAAAGATTTCTATTTTTTGACACATTGATAACCTACATGTAAATATTGGATGTTTCACTTTATTATGATTTGTAATCATCTCAAAGTCCTTTTTTAAAGCTACAAATCAAATTTATTACAAGTATTTCCTGGTTCTTAGAAATCCTAATTTTAGAATAAATAAGCTGTCCTCTAGATGAACCAGTAAAGTAACCAATGGATGTTCTAAAAATAAGACCAATATCTCAAGATGTCATCAACAGCCTGATCATGAAGAAAAGTACTTAATTTGCAAATAATCATCTTGGAAGTGATGAATTTGTAACATCAAATAAAATTCAAATTTATACTCTTAACAGGACTGCAAATGGATTCGTAGAATTCTTGATTGGGGAATAAAAACCATGCCCTCTGAATGAACTACTGTTGTAGAGTGTTTTCAGTCTTCTTTCCATACCCCTGTAAAATCTTATTCTCCTCAGCGATGGAAATTCCGCAATGAATCATTTGTATTTTTTTGCCTTTTGTTTATTGTACAAAAAAAAGAAAAATGAAAAGCATTTTTTTTAATGAACGATTGCCCCGTTAAAAATTGATGCTCATTTTACAATCAAACATTTTAAGGCCTAGGCTTGAGGTGTGCACATACATGTATCAGACAGCTTTTGCCTTCAAAATATTTTTTTTCCATAGATAAAGCATTTCTTTATAATACTCACCTTTTTAGCCTTTCTGAAAATTATAGGGCGTCCATTTGGCAATGAAGCATTTTTTTATAAAACACACCTCTGATAGCTATTTTCAACTTAATCATTTTGAGCCTTTGATGAAATGACAAAGAGTATGAATATGAAGACTATCCCTCTCTCGTCTCCTCTCCTCGAGCGCCGGCGAAGATGACTCATGCATCATCAGAGCCCTCTTCCTTGTACGTCACGATCATCACATCATACGGTCCGCCCGTCCGTCCCGGTAGCTTGTAATTCATGCAGTAGTTGCACGTAACACGTCTGGTTGAAGCGAAGAGAGAAGAGAAATGATCGTGTTGGAATAGCCGGAGTGAAAAGCTTGTGTGTTGTAGATGGAACATATTGTATGATTGTCATTAGCGGGATTCAGAGGAATGTTGTGTATCACATGAAGGAATTTGTTATGTACTATTGGAGTATTGATATGTAGATGTTTCATTCGCCTGGTTTTATTTGGTAAGATATGCTTTTAGTTTCATTCCTGTATTTTTCATGCGAAGCCTGTGGCTTTACAATTCGCAGTATTCCTGGAAGATTATTGAAAAAAAGAAGACTTTTGCTAAATAATGAATATATATATACATTATAGTTTTTGTACACACATGTTGTATATAAAAGTTTTTTTTTAATAAATGTACAGTGTTCAAAGGCTTGTTGCATATTTTTGTTTAATAAATCATCTCAAAATGCAAGGATTAAATGTATACAGTAAAGTTAAATATCAGTATCCTCTGTTGATGGTTAAATATTTTAAACAATATTCCATGGATTTGGATATGTTTTGTATCGTGCATCGTAAATTTTGATTTCTAATGATGGCAAAATTTCTATTAACAAAAAATTCTTATAAAGCTAAACACTTATCTGTCAAACATTTCTATACATTTTGTAAGTAGAATATAAAGAACACTTTACAAATGTGGATATTTATGTTTGCCAACTTTATCTCTCTTTTGGTATTGTTTCTAAAGATATATATGTATGCATATCAATGTTATGTAGGCATAAAGAGTTACATTGGACTTTTGTAAAAAAATTCCTGGTCTTATATCAATGATATTCCTTAATTCATCAGTTTCCAACAATATATGAATTTTAAAAGAATAAATCGCAGCCATTTTTTTTATGCTGGGCTGCCAATTGGGAGCGAGACTATCAAACTTTCTCATGTATTTAGATCTATCAATTATGGGAGTCTAACGTCAATAGGCAGGTTTACACAGAAAGGTTGTTCCTAGCAATTCTTTAAATTGAATTAATAATCATGGGTGGCTCTGCTGATGGGTTTAATTTTGTTATGAAATAGTGCACCAAATGAATATAAGAACACATTGTTAGTCACGTGCATACACATGTATGTACAGTATTTGATGGCCCCAGTCACATAGAGCCCGGAAGCAACACAATTGTACATGACTCTTTGTACAGTTCACAGTGAATAGCTGCCTGCGAACATACAGTCGTGTTGAATCGTCTTGCTTCTTGGGGGCCTATGTGACTGAGGCTAAGGACTACACAACCTCTTCTCATCAAAATTTTATTGAATTATGTAATTGTAAGTTCTGCCCCACTTTACTGCCCCAATTTGATTTCCACATCAGGCATCCTTGAGTACATTATCTTCTTGCAAATGTACGTGATCTGAAATTTAAAGGGGAACACGCCCCTAGAATTTCCTGCTCTCAGTGAATGAAGAAAAATTTGATGGACTAACCATATTGAAATCTGAGCAAAAGTGGACTACCCATTCTAAAGTTATGAATTTTCAAAGTCACAGAGATATGACGATCCCTGTCGAACTTCATATCATCAGGTAGTTAATGAATCAACACCAGTGTTTACGATTTAATTCATGCAAATTTCACTATAAGAAATTGAACGTAATAAATGTTCTGTACCTGTTTTCAATAAATCTTGGTGAGCTTTATCAAAAGAATACTACATGTACATGTATTTAATCCATATAGTGACTGCTATGTAGCTTATCTAATTATTATTATCATTATAATCTAATATCTTGCATTGGATGAAAGTTATTCTACCATTAATAAATTCTCTGATATTTGGTTCAATATTTTCTTGCAATGGCAAAGTTCTGTGAAGGTACCAAATGAGTTATTCAGTGAGAATGCATCATGTCTCATTAGGGGAGCTGATGTAATGGAACCTTTTATTACATCTATATCTGCATGTGTACTTTTAGAAATCACAGAAAATCAATTGTAATGTCAGATTTAGCATTATGTCGTTGCAGTATACATGTACATGTACATCAATGGGCGACCATACAAATGTCAATATTTGCATTGACATTTTGTTTTTAGGCATCAGTAAACACTGACTCATTCACGTACAGTCATTCCACATCAGATGTCATTTGTCATGCATTTTAGGATGTCTGCCTTCGTGAAGTTTCATGTATTAAAAGCCCAAGTATAGTTGTAGATTCAGTAGTCTGAATTAAGGCGGCCTGAGAGAACATACATAATTCTTACAAATTCTTGATAATGTTTATTGTTGTTTTTCAGTAAGTGATATAGTGATATTCAAATTCTTGAAATATTTTGTATCTGTTGATTGACTAAGTTATGACTGTTACATTTTTTTACAGGGTGGCTCATCGTATCTAAAGAAAATTAAAAACAACAACAGCAACAGAAACAATTGTAAAATAAAGTCAATTTGCATGCACTGTGGGTAGACAGAAGTTGAGTGGAAAAAATAAGCACAAAAGGGGGCACCATTTGCTTGAATTTCTTGATGACCTTTATTAAAGTCAGGAGGGGGATGCAAATTTGTGGTCAGCCCCCCCTCTTTCTGGGTTGTTCAGTGCTATAAATACAGTCAAATCTGTTGAAGTGGCCACCCCCCCCCTTCAGTCCCTTAGTCGCATTTTGGTGCCATTGAACACTGTTTGCAAGGAAGAACGAATCTGCTCTTGTTTCACTATATACTGACTTATAGCTAGAGACTGCAGCTTTCCTATGAATACAAACAGGAGGGGTATTGTCTGAGTTCCATTTCTGACAAATTGGATTGAAAATGAAAGTTGTGATTTTCTCAAAAAGTAGCCGGTAATGAGAGGGTTTAATGGCCACTTTTTCCTGTTACCCTTGGCAGGTTAGGCAGGTTTGACTGTAGTAGAAAAAAGAAAGAAAAAATTTACCCATTAGTACGAATTGTATGAAAATAGCTTATGGCATACTTATGATTTTTTTTATAAATTTGATTAAAATTTGCCATATGCTTTCTCTCTTTATCTGTATACAGTACGGATTACCCCTTCCTCGTCCTACCCCCTCGGTCCGAGACTTTGAACGCAAACTCTTTGAGGCCGACGCCTACCTACAGATTCTCATCACGCAGGTTGAGAATCTTGAGAGACGGATCGGAACGCTGGAGAACCCTGAAGAGAGAACGCACCATGAGAAGCTACGAGAAAATGGAAAGGTAGGAAGAGAATT
>BQKZ01012280.1:0-26380 GCA_036244855.1 Temnopleurus reevesii | reverse complement strand
ATTTTGTACTTTTACACTCTTTGTATGTAATCGGAATATTTTCTTACGAAAAAGATCGGATGAATAGTCGATGCAAAACTTTCAACTTTAAATTAAGTGACATTTTTTTGTAATAAAAATACATATTGGAATATGATATTGATAACAATGTAATGCAACTCACGTGATTCATTGTATTTATTACATGTGAAGACATAGGTAGCTTAATATTATCCTTTTTTACCATTATCTGGATTATCCTTACAATTTATTTTAGTATTTTTTTTTATGGCTATTTCTATTATCTATTTTGGGAAATCATTCATTTTTAACAGTTTTCGGACAAATCATAACCAGGTGTATACTCCCAGAACATGCAGAAATACAGATGTTAAATTGTTTTACTCTCCAAATGGAATAATTTTTCACATATGAAAGCCAAATCGTGTTTTGGAGATGTCCTGGCTGATCGTGAGACAAGGAATTGATTCTCCAAATGGGCATACTAGCCAAAAAAATATACACTATAGGCATAACTCATTAACCTATACAAGGAGCTGGCAGATTATCCATGTGACGTTTTAAATGTTATATTTTTTTTCTTAAGTGAGTGATTTTAGTGGGTTTTGGATATATTCGTAACATATTGAATCAGATCGATTTTTGCATAATATTATAATCTATCTAAGTAGTTGAAAAAAAAGGTTTCTCACTGTCGTTGAGTGGCATTCCTGTAATAAAAAAAAAATGATTATTTCATAGAGAAAAGGTCTACGTTGTATTTAGGTAAAGTAGAATCTGCAAAATCGAACGCATGAAGAAAAACTCCTTTGGATATAAACTTGAACTTGGAGGAAATACATTCCGGGAACATATATTTCTGTAAGTGAATAAAAGGGTTTTGGGGAAAAATTCTCAAGTGTGTCATTTCTAAGCCAATATTCCGAATGCATTACAAGACATGCGAGAGAACTGCGTGAAGTGGAAAATCGGTTTTGGATTGGGTATCCACTCTGTTACCACACAAGCCATCTACATGATGAGATGATGTATAACAGTGAGCTGGTGATATTGGAGTACATTGTCCCTATATGAAAGGTGATGTTGTCATATTGGCTGGGGGTACTTAGCTTGCTCGGTGAATGCGATTCAATTCGACAACCTTCGCCAATCGACAATTCCGTGCTTTGGGATAAATTTGCTCGAAGGGGGTCGTTCCCATCTTTCATGAAATTCATTAGAAATAGTTTGCAGGTCCTGTATATGCAACAATTAATAAACTGAAACGGTCACCCTTGATTTAAAAAACCTGTTTAAATCGGGTTTTTTTAATCAAACAAATACAGCATATTTTGACGGCATATATAATTTTTCAAATTTTCTCATAAAATCATGTTTCCCTAAACCCTATCTTGATAAATAATCTACTCTGAGATGTTCNGTTATAATTGTGTTATTGACACCACCAAGTGTGCAAAGGGTTCATTATGTTCGTAGTAAAGATCGTGTCTCAGACCTTTTTAATAGAATTATATTTGTGTTTAATTTGGCATTTTAAGTCTCCTAGAAAACGTGACCTGTTTAGCAACTGTATAAATATCATGCTTGTTAAAAATGGAAAATTATTTTGGTATAATTGATTATATAATTTAGGTCATTTATACATTAATCTAATCATATCGTGAAATGCCAACATCTACGCTACCGAAGTGGGGAGCATGGCTTACGTGGACCTTTAACCTGGGCATATTATCCTATCAAATCTAATTCGATACCGTTGGCTGATTTTTTAAGGAATTGACTTTTTGTATATTCTCCGAATCAAATATTTAAAAAAGCTTTTCCTGCTCACTCCATTAAATATAAAAAAAGATTTGGGCTAAACACATCTCTGTCCTCAAACTCCTACATTATTATTAACAATTGTGGGCCTGCCAGACTATGATTATCCAATTGCAATAGGGTTATATTTATTGTGCTCAACATAACACTCTAACGCACATTGAGAATTTAAATTTGGACCGTTAAAAATATGGGGTACGAACGTTATAAAAACTAAATCGCCCCTTTATCTGTGTAAAATATATACCACTCCTTTTTTTACATTTGAAAAAAAAACTTTTTAACACCCCCGTAAAAACTGGTAATTCTGTTACTTTATCACAATAGAGAAATTATTTGGCTGTTGACAACCCTAGTCAGTAAGAGTTGTAAGCTAGATTACAATAACTAATGAGAAATCAGGAAAGAGAGTCAGTGTTTGGTTTAGTTAGGTTTTGGTTTCTATAAAGTATATTAGTATACTTACATATCTAAAATGAAAATCAGTACATAGGTAAATAATTTGCTTTATGAAATTACGCAGGAAACACTCCATTCATATCCATACATGTAATGGATATGTTGTTCCATGAGGGCCAACAACAGCACAGTAAATAACCTACTATATGAACATGCTATTAATCATAATGCACAAATGAAACGATTTAATTATATCGTGAAGCAAATTTGTGTATAAATCTAAAACAAATCAAGAACAGCGGTATTCTCCCATTTATCTCAGACATTCTCATTCTCACTCACACATTATCCTTAGAATTGAAATAATAGAATCTTAAGTTCATGTTGCGTTGAAATAATTCAATGAATTTCAGATTATTGAGATGATGTTCAGCGTACAAAGTATGGATTGCTACGCGTACATCTTACTGATTTATAGCATCAGACCTTTGCGAAGTTATGATTATGTTTAGTTAGTAAAGGTTTCAAGTTGCTAAGTACAACAAGAATATATGCTAGGTTTCCTGACACTATTTCTACCCTTGAGAGGTGAAAGATATTTTGGATTGGAAATCAAAATTAAACAAAAAGAACTTTGCATATAGATATGTGTGTTTTTTTTCAACGAGCAGAATATTGCATTAATTGATTCAAGCTCAAATTCAACTTCATGATTCTGTGATGAAAAATATGGTTTGAAACTCACTATTCCCGAATGGAAATAAGATCCAAAACCACTATAGGACAACATTACTTGAGATATCCTTGAGTTGTAAAAGATAAAGATTTATAAAATGTAAAAAGCAACAACTATATTCAGTCGGAAGCATCATTCCTGACAATCTTTGTCGACATCATATTTCACTTTCGACTTTCATCCCAAGTATAAATCAAACAAAACAGCCTAGTAACGCTACGAAAACACGTAAAGCATCATTGCGACAACTTAACACTAGCAATTTGGCAAATGGATGTGGAGTTAGTCATCCTTTGCCATATGAGAATCATTCAGATCTCTCAAACCTTTCAAATCAAGCGTATTGTAATAACGTGCTAATAATATCTAGAACATAACAAATCTCATCATTTCCCTAATGACACGAAGCAATGACGCTTTTTAGCAACACGTTGATGGGTATTTTGGTCAAATATTTCATTTTTTTAAGCTTTGTACTCGTCTGTAAAGGTCATCCGATCGACCGAACTGTATAGTTGCTTGTGAAATATCATGATGAGCCTCATTGGTCATAGAGCAAGGATTTGTATTTTGGGGCATTCTTCTTGAATTTAGATTTGAGATAAATAACAAGGAGGGAGGGAGAGAGTGAGAGAAATGAGGTATATTAAATTTAGCCAGAGCAGGGAAACTCACATGGAATTAGTGACGGGTAACGAAAATAAGCTAGTACCCCATTCACATATATCCAGTCTCTATAGCAGGTGATTAGTTGGTGAACACCCGAGTGATATGTTTTCCTGACTGTTTCCCGTCGCCCTTTATTGTTCCAATCTATTGTCTGATACGGCTAGGTAAAATGTCTGGTGTGTTCCGGGCTAATCGCCATAAATGCGTGAATGAGAGATAAGAGAAAAGGGCGATAGGACACAACGTGTAAATGGTACATGAATAATATATTCTGTATGGAACACGTATCTAAATCTTAAAATATTAAATTAATAATATATTAGAGAAATGGGAAAAGATAGATCCATATAGATAGATAGATAGATATATAGGTAGGTAGATAGAACAAGGGAGAAAGAAAGTAAGTGTGTGTGTGTGGAAAAGGGTATTCCTATTTTTGTGCACTTCAGTCATAAATCAAATGTTTGATACGGTTAGTAAGGGTTATTAATATTCCTGATTAAATGCATATTTAATAACATAAACGAGTTAGTGTCACAGTGACACCTCTTGAGTTTATCAAGACGGAAACCGGATCTATAACGCTTGAGAAAATGAAATTTCCCATGTTTTACGGTAAATGGTGCCGTTGTTTTGCTTGCTTGAGCATTAATACTTAATTGATTGCTCCTAAAAATACCTCAGAAATCTTTCGGAGCGCATAATGTCTCAAAGCTGTGAGTGCATGCTGCTGGAATAAGCGTCCAAGCTACATTACCCATGGCGGCACATTTAACAATTTGCTGAACTCGTAAACACTTTCGAATTTTGTTCCTGCATAAAATTTCAGATTTTTTTTCGTAACGTTGTTCTTGCATGCTTCCGCCTGTCATAGCATCAGAGTGAATTTATTTTTGTTTGTTGAAGTCACCATGTACTCCTTTCTTTTACATGTTATTAATTTCTACCGTAAAGCATTCAATTTGGTGCAATACTTATTTAAAACAGGGTATCCTTTCTACAAAATGTTGGTGTCAGAATGGTCACTGATCATAAAAAAAAAATCATGAAAACTTTTAAATTCCTGGAAACTCGGATTTTTTTTGCGAGGAAATTTAATACATACCCCGGGCAGACATTTCGAATCCAAAGTGTTTCGTTGTAACATCAAAATCGATGAATTAACGACATCCATTATATTAGAAGGAATATGTATGTCAACTTTTGAGGGTGATTCTGGGAGAGAATTTAATATTTTAAGATTTAGATACGTATTCCATACAGAATATTCTATTCATGTACCCTTTACACGTTTCCTCTTTAATATGGAAATTTCGATTTATCTCGACGTGCCTCTCGTCAAAGTCGACCGGAAGTTCAAGTCAACACGTCGACTGCTTTCGTTCACTCAAATCTAAAAATCTGTTTCGGTTTCAATTGACTCCTCGTATAGATGACTATAGATGATGGCGCATACTAAGGAAAAGTGCTCGTAATTGTAATAAAGATGTATTGGATAACTCATTAAGTCTGGTCGCGATCTACATCTAAAATGCTGTAATAATCAATTTATTGATTGTCAGCATCTACGAAAAAACAAGACATGGAAAGGCGGAACGATAAAAGTGGGAAATGTGAGTGACAGATTGGGTAATGGACAAGGGGGTCGTCACAGGTAAATTTAGTTATGACATAATAACAATGCACAGTTGTCTGAAATAATAACCTCCACTTGTCGCCTGGGACATTGATATCAAAATCAAAACCGGCTTGATGGTTTACTTTTGAATTATTGAGCAATTGAATTAATCCGCTAAGGAATATGATGATAAACAGAAGTTTATTCATTTGTTGTGAACGACACATGATGGGTTCTTTTCATTTATTGCGGTATCTGAGCTAGAGCAAACCCAATATAAGTACCTTGAGCTATTATAAAGTTTACATTTACATGTAATTCATTTTATCGAATACATTTATTTTGAAAATAATTTGTTTAAAAGGAGCATTTCAATTATTCATCTCAAGTGTGTTCGTGACACTGCAATAAAGCGGAAGGTAACTGAAATTTTAATAGATTCCTAAAAAAATATATGAATTGCAAAGTAGAATACGCATTCACTTATGGCGTTCTTGCCTTGGTCAATTAGATTCAACAGAACGCGTGTGGAAAATATAATAAATTTAAAGTAAAAATAGCATTGTCTTCTAATAGTACCATATGTGTAAAAGCTATTCAGACAATATTTATCCCTTCATAGCATCTGAAGATTAGGATTCCCACTGCCTTGGCGTAAAGGGACTTCTTCTATACCTGCATCCTCTGGCATTGAGCAAGCGATGTAACTTTGCTTTTCGTATTTCTACTCACGACACAATTATACACCATCCTCTCAGTTTGGCCCAGAGAAGTAATATGATCGAACCGAGCTCATAAAATCACATGAGAAAAGAGTCAGAAACGCAAGATTCGAGCAAAGAAGTAGGTTAATTTTCTTTAGAGCCAAAGGGGGAGAGACCATGGTTATTCATGTTTGAACGTAATCTCTGACAAGTTTGTGTTCGCAATCATCGGATGGCTCGGTGAATTCACAATAAATACATCTTTTTAAATCACGTATGCATCACATTAGTTTTAACCATACAAGCACGTGATAGACACATTTCATTACATCAATTCCATTTGAAGGGAAAAAACCCTCCGAATGCAGCTAACAAATCGAGCAAAGCATTCCATTCAGGAATGTACACGGTCTCTTGAAAATAAAATGGACAAATATAGGCAAACGATTGATAAGATTATGTCCACACAAATATTGAAAAAGAAGAAAGTATGTACTGGTAGTAAGGACCGCATTCTGCCTACTCCATAATGTGCATGTAGAGGAATATTCAACTTATATTGAAATGAAGCAAAAATATGTTCTGATAAATATGTGCCTGCTAGTTCTGTTTGTCTCTGAAGACCCACAGACGATTTATGAAAAGCATTTACCCTTCACAAATAAGCTCTGTCATCTCATGATTTTCTACGTGATTGAAATGGTCGAGAGGAATTGAGCGATAATGGTGATCGTGTCAGAGACTGAGTTCCATTATGTATGCAATCCCATGAAACGCTTGTCCTCTGCTCGCTACAAACCCCCAAGGCATCAGGTCTGAATCTCTGCCACAAACCGACCGGGGGTGTCTCATCTCTGCGCCACGTACTCCACAACCCATTTTCATCGTACAGGAATCATCACGAGGGCGATTTTTTCCTCATCCATATTTCTTTTTATTTTACAGCAGCAGGATTTGAAGTATAGTTTGATGTAATTTTGGAAGTTTTGAAAAGTAGAAGAAAAGGAACATTCATGATTAGTTTAGTTTTGAGTCCAAATTTTATTCTGTGGGATTAGTTTTTGGTTCTCAAAGCACACTGGGACTATGGTTACCGTGGTGTTGTTTACGCCAATATCCCGATAAAACAATATAAAGCTACAAATTGATTCAGTCAAGACTGTAAAACAGCAGGGCAATTCCACGCTAAATGAGCCCGCTTTCTGACAAAAAATTCAAAGTTCAAGCAAAAACTGTAAAAAAAACAAGTGATGGAAGAGCATTTCAAACCTTGCAAAAAGAAGGCCACAACAAAGTTCTTCAATATCCACTGATATTTTTGTTGAATCTTTGAATCATTATTAAGATATGCATATTAATGAGGTCGGTAACGGAAGGACATTATGGCGTCCTTCCGTTACTGACCTCATTAATATGCATATCTTAATACTGATTAAGAGATTCAACAAAGTTCTAGCCTTCCTTTTGCAAGGTTTGAAATGCTCTTCCATCACTTGGTTTTTTTTTTTACAGTTCTTGCTTGAACTTCAAAATTTTTGTCTGAATGTCCTTCAGTTACCGTGGGATTGCCCAGCATTATCACGTAAGAACATTTTTTTTTCTTAAGTTCTTGTTCTCAACTGATCAGACACGCGAACATGTCACAGTAACTTACAGTTACACATGCTTCCCATCAGCACACGATGCAAATTTTGTATGTATAGACCTTGTCTTTAAAAAATAAACACCCTCACAGAGCATATATACATACATCTCAACCTTACACACGTACACCCTGCTGCCATTGTATCAATAATTTGGTCATGAACATATTTTTCTAAATTGTACTGCTTGCACACGTACACACATACACACATACACACACATATATATACGTATGACACATGAGGAAATGCATAAAAGTACACACCCACTTTTATACACACGAATGCATTTCTTCTTATATATAGAATAAAATTGTCCTTGCCTTTTTTTACTTATCCTATTGTTGTTGTTTTTTCATCTTTAAAAGAAGCTTGCTTTTGTTGGATAATTCCAAAATCTTCCTAAGTAAAACAATAAGACTTTTTCAGGCGCAAATATTCATACATGAATGAAGTGCCGTTAAATCCAAACACAGCAACAACAACAATTATTCATTATCAGCATGATATTTAAAGAAAAAAACATGTAATTAATAGGTATACACCAAATGTTTACATCAGGACGAACAATATAATGATGTAGCGGGCTGCTATTTGGTAAGCGGTTTCAGAAAACCAGAATGTGTCTTGTAGAATTAATGAGTGTTCAGAGCGTTAATAATAGCCATACACCTGATCCCATTTTTAATGATCACAACAATTTGCCGGTAGCCAAGATTATTAATTCAAAATATTCCACTAATTTTCCCCCACTTTTTAAGTCAAGGGTTTGCATGAATACTGGTGATATTAGTAGTATCAAATTCATCTCAGAAATTTCTTTCAAAATAAAATGATTCGCATCTTTGATAACTAGGCGGTTTACCATTCATTCTGAGATATTGAACGGTCCGTCATTATAATGAACTCGTTTCTCATAATTTAGGGAGCAATCATAAGAATAAAATCTCATTTCGGATATCGAATTCTGCATAAGGCTTATGAAGATCTAACGCGAGGATTTTCTTTGAAAGCTAATGACTAGTTTTAAGCTTTAGCATAATGGAAATAATGTACAGGATGAGCTGCTTTGCTGTGTATTGCATTTTAACTAATACCTCTAAACGGATATAACAAATGGAAACAGCATCGTTTGGAATATAAAGCAAATACTTACTGTCTATATGATGGCTATCAGGCTCCTTGAAATACAGAATATAGAAAATGAATTGCATTAAGAAAAATACAGCTTTACCTAGATGTTCTGTAGACTTGAAAAGATTATTACAAAGGATTTAGGAGGACAATTGTTTGAGGCTCCACTCAACTAAGAACATTATACCATACAAGGTAATGGACAAAGTAACAATCAGAATGGCAATTATCTGTTTCTATTTTTTGTTTACAAACGTTTGCTGTAAAATAGACAGAGAACCTGTAACTTTAGCATTATAATTTAAATAAGATGCAAATATGTTCGCTTAGACGTTGAACCCGCGGTGAGCGTCGCCTCTAATATGAAGACCTTTTTGAATAAGTAACTTGCTACTTGGCGTTTTATGTCATCGAAAGTGAACACCAATTTACTGCAATTGTTCAAATATTTGCAGCGATGCAATAACTATTCATTCGGATGTTTAACTCCAGCAAGCAACATTATTATTGCTGGCGGTGTCACGTAAATTGTCGTCTCCAAACGTGGCAATGCTGTCCCATCTGCCCATTGTCTCCTAACTTTTGAACTCATTCATCCACCGTGTAATCATCCCATATAAAATTTTGTTAGTTGAGTATTGTTTTGTTTCAAAATAGATGTTATTTTTTATGGAAATGCTGGTCTGTATCTGTATTGTGTTTTCTTTCATGTAAAAAAGATATACCCATATTTTTACGCTCATTTGAAATGATGTTAAAATTAAGTATTGTATTATACTGTATCATGATTACATTGATTTACCCATGCAATAGCTTTAATTTTCCCACGATCGGTCATGATATATTTTGTACTTTTACACTCTTTGTATGTAATCGGAATATTTTCTTACGAAAAAGATCGGATGAATAGTCGATGCAAAACTTTCAACTTTAAATTAAGTGACATTTTTTTGTAATAAAAATACATATTGGAATATGATATTGAAAACAATGTAATGCAACTCACGTGATTCATTGTATTTATTACATGTGAAGACATAGGTAGCTTAATATTATCTGGATTATCCTTACAATTTATTTTAGTATTTTTTTTTATGGCTATTTCTATTATCTATTTTGGGAAATCATTCATTTTTAACAGTTTTCGGACAAATCATAACCAGGTGTATACTCCCAGAACATGCAGAAATACAGATGTTAAATTGTTTTACTCTCCAAATGGAATAATTTTTCACATATGAAAGCCAAATCGTGTTTTGGAGATGTCCTGGCTGATCGTGAGACAAGGAATGGATTCTCCAAATGGGCATACTAGCCAAAAAAATATACACTATAGGCATAACTCATTAACCTATACAAGGAGCTGGCAGATTATCCATGTGACGTTTTAAATGATATATTTTTTTTCTTAAGTGAGTGATTTTAGTGGGTTTTGGATATATTCGTAACATATTGAATCAGATCGATTTTTGCATAATATTATAATCTATCTAAGTAGTTGAAAAAAAAGGTTTCTCACTGTCGTTGAGTGGCATTCCTGTAATAAAAAAAAAATGATTATTTCATAGAGAAAAGGTCTACGTTGTATTTAGGTAAAGTAGAATCTGCAAAATCGAACGCATGAAGAAAAACTCCTGTGGATTTAAACTTGAACTTGGAGAAAAAGCATTCTGGGAGCATAAATTTCTTTAAGTGAATAAAAGGGTTTTGGGGAAAAATTCTCAAGTGTGTCATTTCTAAGCCAATATTCCGAATGCATTACAAGACATGCGAGAGAACTGCGTGAAGTGGAAAATCGGTTTTGGATTGGGTATCCACTCTGTTACCACACAAGCCATCTACATGATGAGATGATGTACAACAGTGAGTTGGTGATATTGGAGTACCTTGTCCCTACTTTATGAAAGGTGATGTTGTCATATTGGCTGGGGGTACTTAGCTTGCTCGGTGAATGCGATTCAAATCGACAACCTTCGCCAATCGACAATTCCGTGCTTTGGGATAAATTTGCTCGAAGGGGGTCGTTCCCATCTTTCATGAAATTCATTAGAAATAGTTTGCAGGTCCTGTATATGCAACAATTAATAAACTGAAACGGTCACCCTTGATTTAAAAAACCTGTTTAAATCGGGTTTTTTTAATCAAACAAATACAGCATATTTTGACGGCATATATAATTTTTCAAATTTTCTCATAAAATCATGTTTCCCTAAACCCTATCTTGATAAATAATCTACTCTGAGATGTTCTCACAGACTGTCACTCCTAATCTCTAAATAACAGAATAAAATAAAGCAACAACAACTTTTTCATTGCCACCTTTTCAGGACGGAATATTTCCCCTTCGTTTATTTGTTTAACTTCATGACTTCACTCATCATCATCGCCCCTTTTGGTGATTTAACACCCGGTGGTATATATTGTACTTTCAACTGGTATGCCGCCCCCTGGGACCCCACAGCGTCGCCACTGCACTGAGCGGATGATCAGCAGTAGATATGAATGAATCGCAGAGTGACTTCTTCCGCTTCGAACGCATGCAGAGGCATGCCGGGAAGGCGAGGATAATCGCATCGTTTCTTTTGCTATTTGTTGCGCGTAATGTACCATCACACATTATAGGGTTGTCGGTCACGATACATGTACTAACAAAATAATTAGTTTGATGCAACTGTTTGCACTAAGCAACAATCGTAGATGTTTGGTGAAACTGATTAGGACATTACAATCTCCTAGAGAAAGGCTACGCATTCTCTTCTCTGATGGTTTGATCCAAGTTCAAACCAAATATTCATTACAAAGAATAGCCGTCGATCTTTTAAATCTTGAACATTTTACTATTTTATCCCATGATACTTTGTTGAATAAAATATTTTCGAAAAAAAGGTATATAGCTTTTTAAATGCTTGGGTGTTTTAAACATTGGAATCGAAAGCAACCTGTGTAATTCTGAGACTGTGTTACTTTTGCATACAATTACGTGACGTAGCGGGCTTTTGGATCATGACTTAGATCATTTTACAAAATATCAATATTGTTTTCTGCATTTTTTTCATGTTCAAACAAGATTTGAATCTATACAGAAATATTTTTGTTTGCTGAAACATATTGCTTTCTAGTGAATGAAGTGTATATTTAGCATTGGATTATCATTCTCCTTATTCTCTTACAGTTTGTGACGCCACCCGTCTCGGCATGCAGCCGAATATCGACGTCCCTACTGACTGGGGAGTGGGGGCATGAGGGTGAGGAGAACCCAGATCAAATGCCAATATCTAAGAAGGAACGGAAAAATTGGGAATTGTGGAAGGCATGAATTGGCAAATTAATTTAATATAATTCACCACTTCCTCGCCAAAATCTATCACCACAAAAAGTAGTATCAGATTTAATAAATGCTACAGCCTATCCCATAATGGCGGGGTTCTCTGTTACGCCACTGCATGCATCCCTCTCCATATATGCGACTGATCCTGATACTGTTTGACAGTAACAAGTCCGGGGATATATCCCTCGGATCATGCGAATGAATAGAAGCTTCTATTTCCTTCTGTCTCGTCCGCAAAAAGCATAGTTTAGAATGCACCTTTGAATGATCCATATAGGAGCAGCTGCATGGGTGAGAAGGCCTAAAAGCTAGCGACATGGATGATGGAATGATATGGTCTCGTTCTGGTTAACAAGAGGTGTGAGTCTACCATGTTGTTGAAAATATGCTTAATCCGTAAAACCTTGACCCTCATTATATTCACGCTTGGGATACTTCCCCGTTGCTTAAAATTAAGTAGGGTTTTGATTTGCACTTCGCAAGACACTTATAAATGGGTAACACAATCTGCCTCACCAACACCACTCTTAAAAGAGCTGGAATAATGTATCACTGATATATCCTATTACCTTTTGTTGGTGTAAGCGCGTATGCCCTTGGAAAAATGTTTTCCTTCCGCACCCGTGCCTTTGATATGAAGATGAATGAAATGAATCTTGACTTGAAGGCTGATGGGCTGAATTAGTTAGCCGCCGTAAGGGACATTGGAGCAGAATTGATACTGGGTATTAATATTGTGTGCCATGTGTGGATCAGTATTATCAGTAATTCCATTTCAACTTTCATGAAATTGAATTTTTGAATTCAATGTTTTTCAATTGTTAAATAGATGTCATGAATTTCGATTATAGAGCATGCCGTCTTAGTATTATGTGTGGGTCATGTCCCTAGAAGGCCTCTGAGATTCTGAGACTGTTGTGTTGCAGTCACACCTATAGACTGATCCCACCCTGCTGCAAAACTAAATTATCTTCAATTCGAACTATGAACTGAAAATTAGTGCTTTGTTTAATCAATAAGACAGAAATAATTACAATTAATTACAAAAAAGCCTTCAAACATCAGCTTTCAAACAGATCAATACTACAGTAATAATTACAATTTTGTTTATACGGTTTGACAGCAAGTTGGGATCAGTCTGTTGGTGTGACCGCTCCCATTAACCAGCTGAGTGTTATTATCTGAGACAGGAATTGATTTATCATCTACAGTAATTAGCTAAGAGATACTCCCATGTGTGGTAGTATAGATCCCTTATGTTAAACGTATTCATTAAAGAGTGTATCATTTTGTACTGATTTTATCGAACCTCCGACCACTCACTCGCAAAAGAATTGATCAGGAATATTTAGGCTGTGCAATAGAATCAGCAGATTTAAAATTACATTCTAACGATTCGATTTTGTTTCAGGACAGTGGAATGATAAGTGCGCTACGATATTCGCGGTATTTCGAATACAAGATTACTATTTCAGAGAAGACATGTGATAGTTTAGATATACCTTTGTTTGAAAAGAATGTAAGTTATCTGGGTGTTTTTTCATAGCATAATTCTCAATCTTTCATTATTACATCGTAAGAATAGATTTTTTTAAGGATGCGAATTTGACCGTTAAATCCTATTTATTAGCACTCTTCTTTTTGTAATCATTGAACATTGAAGCAGTAATCCTTTAAGCATCTTGCTTCAAGCTTAACTGTCATGATACGTGGTATCACATTGGGTGTTTTTCATCGTAGCATTATACTTTTTTCTGTCACAAATGGCTTCATAATTATATTGATTCTTTTCTAGATTGATGTAGATACATATTTCGATCTCATTTCGTTTATGATAATGGGATTCATCTTGGTAGGCTGAGGTACGTAAATCGTCAGTGCCATTGCCGTTTCACTTTTGACAACTTTCGGGCCAAAATTTTCATGCAAAAAAATCTTCTTCATTATACATTCCATTTCATTTGGTCGTTAAGGAAATTGTTTAACCAACTTTCGTTTGAATTAATGCTCTAATTCTGTGGTCATGGAGAGCGCAACTTCATATAGTTTCAGAAAAGAGTGTTATTTTTTTTTACTCACTTAAGTCAATATAAAAAAAAAGTAATTGCAGCTAAAGCGTTTCTCGCAAATTGGTTTGTCGATTGTGTCACAAAGAACAAAATTATATAACCTTTTAAAACCTTGGTTGAATGGGATCACGATTTTATTGTCACAATTAAAACGTTGCAAAGCTATTCACCCTGTCGACAGGTCTCGTCTGAAAATTGTGGTGGTCATTTTATTTCTACGGGGAATACAAGATAAATATTGATCTGAATAATAAATGTCCAAGGTCTGTATAATAAATCACGTGTATATCTTGACTTTTTCGTTCGTTCCGTCACTTTCTTCCTTTAACTTGCACTTAGTGTACTCGAGCGAGATATCATGCACATGATTTACGCCCTCCTACACAGACTTAGCATGCTTGTGTAAACGCATTATGACAGCTTATTATATGTTATTCCATTTTCATGCCTGGTCGGGTTAGGGAACGTAGTTCTGCCTAATGTTAAACTTTTCGTTAATAAATCGATAAATCAATACCAATTTTATAAATATGCCACACAAAGCGATCGGTAGGGGCCTATTTTAATAAAACGTAATATATTCATTAAGAAGTGCAAGCTGTTAGTTTCTGGAGGCCACTCCGGTCGTATTATTAGCATACCAGTGCTAGTAATGAATAATGTTAATTTGAATATGAGTGTCTGGTTTTATCAAACACACTTGTATTATTGGCACGGTTCAGCGTGAATTACTTGAGCAAACTGGGGTGCAACCAAACCAGAGGTTACAAGACATTCAACCCTTCTAATGCCAGGTAAAGCAAATGGTCTGCACACATGGATAGCTCTCCTCCACAATATATCAGTCGTGTCAACATAACGGATTAAATGTAATTACCCCGAGGGGAGATTTGAAAAGGGGGTAAAAGGAGGGCACAATCCTTCCCCGTTTGCTAAGAGGATGGAATCAAAAGGTGTTTGGCTTTATGAAATTTCTTTGGTGAAAGTACAAATAATTTGCTGATGCCTCAAGCAGGGATCCACTGAATTTGATTTGAAATGCTTTGCATCCTTTCACATACGTTTAAAAGGTGATATCATTACGCAGGAATCTTTTCAACAATGTATATCAATTTAGTTTATGAATTAATATTTTCACATTTACATAGGTTATGACAAAACACGTTCCATTTTATGGCTTTCCCAATTTGAAGATGTACACATTATTTTATAGATTGAAAATAAATAGATTAAGCATTTATCAGAGCAGTCCATAAACAGGATACATAGGTCTCATTATGAGACGACAGTACATCAAATTTTGATATTACATTCTTGTATAGTCGCTTGTTCTGCTCAACATAATAATGCTGCATCATGCAGTTTACACTCTACAACAAAAAATACAACAAAATCCAATGGTCCCTAGGTCGCCACAGATTTATAGCAAAGCTAGAAAACAAATTTGATTTTTCAACCAAGTTCTATGGTAGTATATTTATAGGTTTATATGCAAACTGTATGTTCAAATGCGACATACTTGCGATATAACATTACCATGGTAACCGTCCAGGGTTACAATTCAATAAAGTTTGTATTATACAGCAAATTACTGGCGATTTGTCTGTTGTCTGAATTACTGTAATTTACAGATTTTTTTTCTACAGTGTAGTAGTTTTCTTTTTAGATAAAAATGTTATGCCTCTCAGAAAGCTGTCTGAAAGAAATACATTATACAACAGACAATTATGATAAGAATACACCTTACAATACTAGTGCATAACAGTTCATACACCTAGGTATAGGCTACGTGAGTTTAGAAAATTGCTTTTTGAAATATCCGAGCTAATTTCATTATATTAGGACAAGTGAACGACCGACGCCGATTTCCCCCATAACAAATTAAGCGATGATTAATTTAGCCGATGAAAAATGATCGACGCGGCTGAGGATAAAGACTTTGTATGATGAATATTTCTTCTATAAAATACATAATATTCGAACAATGAATTTGAAGCAAAACGAAAATGACAAACGAAAAAGGTAGAAAATGCGTTATTGAGTACTCGTGTTTTTCTCGTTGTCAATCCGCGTTCGTTTTACCCCCATTAACAGATTCAGAAAATATCTTGATATGAATTACAAGATTTAGTTTCAATTTGCTTTTAGAATGACTATTTTACGGTTCAAAACTCACCAGCGATCAATCAGAACTGGACAGGACCAAATGGATATTGAATACAAGTATCTGATTTAGTTTCTCAACATTTCAAAATTCATCGCTCATACAAGGCACGTGTCTACAGTTAGAGTTCAGCTAATGGACCAAAACAAGGTAGATACAAACAACCTGGTCGGAATAATGACCTTTCGGGAAAAAGAGATGAAGAGATAGAGAGAGGGTGAGAGATGGGATAAATAGGGGGACAGTGATAAATATAAGATTACAAGAGAGAGAGAAAGAGAGAGGTAACGAGAGAGAAAGAGAGGTAACGAGAGAGAAAGAGAGGTAACGAGAGAGAAAGAGAGAGAAAGGGAGAGGGAGAGAGTGCACGCGCGCGCGCGCGCGTGTGTGTGTGTGTGTGTGTGTGTGTGTGTGTATGTGTGTTGTTTATATGTGTGTATGCGTATGCGTGAAGAAGAAGAAGAAGAAGAGAGAGAGAGAGAGAGAGATGGAGGGAGAAAGAGGGGATATATTGTGGGTGGTAATTGAAGGAAAATGCGAGAAACATAAAAGCAGATAGAGGATGTTCTCAGAATAAAATATTCCTTCGAAGGAGAATCTTTTGACACAGAGACTTAAATTGCATCTTCATCAATCAACGTCATAGAAACATTTTGGTGTGTCAAAGAAGTAATATGTCTGTATGTATTAGATTATTGTTCAGAGAATATAAACCTGTACATCACCTGGTGACTTGCGAAGAAAACAAAGCCAATACCGTGTTTCATGAACTTGGTTTGTCAATTTTTTCATAATAAATTACTGAAATCTTCAAATCCGATTGGTTTAAAGGATTCAACCTACTTCAAGACCTGTTGATGGAAAGGCATCTAGACGCCAACTATGAGTGAGTGAGTCTTGCTGTTCAAATATCCTGCCCCAAACAATGACCAATAGAATGCACAAACATTCGTTCAATATCCAAGTATTGTCAACACCAATCTTAATTAAAATGCCGATGTGAGATATCAGAGTGGAAAAGGTTGGTTTTAAGTCCATGACATCTCGCTTCTCTCCATCACACAATGTTTGGTTTGACAGATCAAACTATTATTTTGGGTTCTATCAATACATATAAATGCAGCGCCCGTCTTTTCAAATTTTCGCATGATCTGTGGTGTACGACGGTAAACTTTACCACACTGTAGATCACAATGTACATACATAACAAAAATAGCCAAAAATAGATAAATGACTAAATTATGAGGTCATACTGAGATTCGAACTGCCAACCTACTGATTCAAATGATTGAATACTGCTACACGACATCACACCATGAAACAAAACGGTAGGATGTCATGGTATAGTATCCAATCATGCCAATGATCACATCCTGGTTACCTAACCAATTTCCTTGCTTTTTATCATATTTTACTTTATCCAACAAACTAGATTAAATGCATTTGTTTGTTGATGTCCACACTGAATGAATAAAAGTGATACAGTGGTAGTATTTGACCTACCCGATGGAAGTATGGCATGTCATGTTACAAATCAAACCTTGTTCCTTCTCAATGTGATTTCCATCCCATCTTCATTTATTTTCCAGCCAACACTGTCCTTCCCCAGAGTGAAGTCAACTCAAATATACATTTTCCTGAGAAAACTCGGGGACAAAATTGATGGCGCACGTTAGACTAAATGAAGACAAATGCCTTCCAATATGCGAGCTCGTGTAAAAATGCCAATTTCGTCTCCATAATTATCTCGTTGCAAAACATAGCTCTGCAAACCTCCTCTTTGTAGGGGTCTTTCAATATTTTATGATTGTATGTCTCTATTAAAGATCTTACTCTATTTTCGAATAGAACGTTATAGATATGCCCGAGCATAATAAAGCATTGGGAGGGAGTATTTTATTTTGCATTTCATTGTTTTGCTCAAGAGTGTGATTGTTTCACGTGGAGCAAAACATCATTAGTAGACAAGTCAATGATGTGAAGAGGTTGATGTGATTGGGGTAAAGTACAAAGCAAAGTGACAGCATTCCAGAACCGTGGACTTTATTACAGATTGAATTCGGAATCAAGGGTCAAATGTCGAGTTTTTCTGCAAATATTGCTCACAGATTCAATATCAGAGAGTCAATAAAAATATGAAGGGCTAAGATTGCCCTCAAAATTATGCTACGCAGACCTGTGTATTTATCGCGGCGGGCAGTTTTTTTTTATTACCCAATCTCATAACGGGTTATTATGATGTGAGGCTCCATAGGTAGTTTCATAGTTGTGCTAGGGGTGTGTATACAAATGTAATTTGAAATAACACAGAGGAAAGTATAAATCTATTTTGTCGATCGTATCATCTTCACATGAAAGTTATATGTTAATAGCGAAAATCTGATCGCGGTAACTCATGTGGCGGGGCTAATGAATTTCAGGGTAGCGAATGGTTTTTGCTAATTTGAATTGATCCAATGATTCACATAATGACATTAACGCGGCTTAAATGAGATCTGTCGTATTAAAAACGGTTTTTCGTCCGCAATAAACATTTAATTTACGCATATTTAGACTGGTAGCGCACCCGCATTGTGCAATTAGTGTGAGTTGGGCTGTCCGCTATCTCGCCTGTCATTCGTATACCCTGTCTATGTCTGTAGAGCTAACGTTCGCTCAGCATTCGCACTACCATTTGTCATAGAGCCAACCGGCCGAACGGACGCATAGCAGCCGTGGTCATGCAACCAGTGTTGCTCATCATTCAATCTCTACGGACATTACTTTCGGACTTACCATGGGGCTTTTACAGGGATTAACCATGGCCACTCTTTTATGTGTTTTCCATATTTGTATTACATTTGTTTCCGTTTTTAATGTGATAAGCTGTGATAATTCTCCGCCGTACAATTTTACACTGGGTGTTATGCTGCCCAATTATTTCTTACCCACTGGGCCATCCAAGGACCCCTCGAAGCCTATCCCTTGGCTGCCTGAGGATCGCCACTACCCTTACCACCTTCAGATGGTGGTACCAGCTATGAGGATAGCCTTGGAGAGGGTCAAGGAACAGTACCCATCGTTGAATTTTAACATAGTGGTCGAGGATAGTAGGTGTAATCCGGAAAACACCCAGTTTAGTGCAGCCGATTTCAAAGTAGAGCAGAAAGTACATGCTTATTTCGGACCGGTGTGTGAGTACGCCATCCAGCCGGTTCGGAGGTTTGCCAAACGCTGGAATATACCCCTTGTCACAGTCGGTGGTCAGGCTATTGGCTTCCTAAAGTCTGAAATTATCACGAAATTAATGCCTCCTCATTATTATGCAGGGAGGATCATTTTAGATGTGTGGAATACTTATGGATGGAAGAGAGGGGTATATTTATATCATTTCAACGATGGGGGACCACAGGACCCCATGCTTATAGCTGGCTCAACTTTTAAATACGTCACAGAAGCTGGACTGAATTTCACCCACATATATTTTGATGAATTTGATACAGTAGATTACACGGAGCTTCTTGAGAAGAATATCATTCCAGAAACATCAGGTAAGCTTATCTTAATTCGAAGCATTTTTTTGTAGAACTATTACAATACCCCTAAAACCAAACTATTCACAAACAAAAGGTATTGCATTCCACAGCCCGATCGGGGTATGTAACTGAGCTCATATAAGTTTTCACAACTATAAAACGTAAAACGTTGGCATAAAATAGATAACAAGTACCATCACAGGAGTCGATCTTGTGTACACAAGTTTAATTACCAATTATCACCATTAACCTTTGTTGTCATTATCAAACTTTGGACTAAATTACACGGTTGTTTTAGAATACTACTATTTATCTCTTACTGTGTATATCATTAAAATCCAACGGAATATACATCGCCCGTGCATTACACGGTTGCATGGAATGACCTTCCAAGCAGACTCTTATTTGATTAAAGAGACTTAAAGTGATCTACATGGAATGCTGGTTGGTCGTAATAGTCCCATCACTTTCTAATGAACCATATACTCATGAACCTAATGACAGGAAAGACCACTTTCAGCTTCCTAAAACAATCCAGACTATTAAAAGCGTTGTCAAGGTGTAGTTAAATAGGAAACGTTGCCATGGCTTGTAAAGTCAACATGTATTGTGAGGAACAACTACTAGAATTGCTTATCTTCATTTATTGTCAGAGTTTCTTTACAGCATTGACTATTTATCTTTAAACCATAGTGTTCCCGATTTTAAGAAATATAAACTTCCAGGTCTCTAATCGGCTCGTGGTAGGGTAATACCCTATCAACCTTTAAATTTTGTAAAATGATGTGAATTTTAGACTTTAAAAACATGTATGTGTTGACGTTGTATGCCACAAGGAGAAGAGTATTTATTTTCATTCAAGTATAAGCTAAGACACCGGACAAAGCCGGTGGGGAAAAACTTTATCCAAGATCTTGGCTGGTATTGGGATACAACGATGTCGAATGATACATTTGCAATGTCTATCATTTCAGTAAAATGTGGTGTTTATTACGATTGAATAGTTCAGCTATCTCTATTCGCTTTACGAACCTATGCATAATTATACATACATATCTCAAATGCACGAAGGGTGTGTAACAAAGATGGGAATTATTGACTGAAAAAGACGGAATAAGAATACCCAATAATATAAAAGGGAAGAATTGAAGCGGCGTAAATAGACAATACAGGTGAATACATATCGATGTGTTTTCTATATGTTAAGTGTCCCATGCATGTTGAATAGTTTAGCACATATTACACTTTCTTGTCTACGGCTTATGACGAAGGTCATTGAGACTTATCTTCTACATTTATCACACATAACAACTCAGTAATACCATTTACTATTCTCTCGTATTTGCTCGAGTAATAAATAGAAAATGCATCTGTATATATATTGGTACGACAGGCTTGGAAATGAATATGGGGCTGATAAAATTGCTTCGTCGGCAAGAGAGTGAATAAGGGCAGGAGTCGTGCTTCATTGAGAATTTTACAGTTTGGTGTAAGCTTAATTTTTTTCCAGGACAATAGATCTGTTTCATTTTTGTTATTCTTAACACGCAGTCCTCTGAAGATAACAATAGATATCGATAGCAAGCCAGACTTGTGTTATGTCCACGACAGTGTTTTCAAAGGTCATATCCTCAGTTTGTAATATCGAGCATAAATATCATTTTGATATAGAAATAATGAAAAAAATGAAAGCAACATTTAAAAAATAGTTGTATATGTAGACGTAGATAAAAATAATCTTGAAACATGTACACAATTTGTTATTCATTTGACATTTCTTTGCCATAGGCAACGTTGAATATATTATAATCATGAATTATCGAAGGTGTTATCAATTGCATGCATATACGCTTATATATCACTTTGATTGAATATTCGCTTTCTCTCTCTCGCACCTCTCCTCTATCATATCTTTGTACGAGAGGAACAATTTGTTCAAGATTCGTTTATAAAGGATGCCCTAGGCATGATGGTCACCAGGGCTTAGAGGTCTGTTGGGACACGAACTAAGACACGGCAGCTCCAGTTATCGTAACATGAGCCACAACCACACCATACTTTGCAATTCAGAATTACAATAGAAAGAATAAAAGCGCCAAAATGGTTCTAAATTCTCATGGCTGGAGGCATATCAGGCCAGAGATCATGAATTCATATGCATCCACTCTTAATGTTAGACAGAATCGTTCTTCAAGGACCTCTAAAAGATAATTGGACGTTATTTGATAGCATCATGGAAGGGTATAGCAGGCCTACGTGTAAGATTTTAATTGCATGCAACAATATGAATTCGGGTATGAAATTGAAATGTCTCGTCTCGGCTGGTACCATGCTAGGGAAACCAAAAGGGCAGTTTCTATAGGATTAGTTCTCAGGACAAAGTGGTACAAAACATGTGTTTTACTGAAATAAAGCTTGTTGCACATGACAGGATGACACATGTTATGGTAAGGAAATAACGTGAGATTGGAGATTGGATAGTCTGCGGTGATCAGTTTTGGATGACAATATGCGGGTTGGTGGTAGTTTGTTACCAATGTCAGTTAATGTAGATTCATTGCAGCGAGTGCCCACAGTGTATTCGTCATAAATTATATAATACGTAATACGTAGTATAATTATACTGAATAGGCCTTCGTGAGCAACATGAAATAGCCGTTTAAATGTGCTTCCCCGAAAGGTATTTCGATTTGAGGTTTGTTAAAGCGATCGATAGGATTATTTGAATGAGTACTTTGGGTTGAGCATAGTCAGTGATAGTATTGTGTGGAGCAGGTGTATTCTGGGATCATGTTGTATCATTTATGATCCTCAACCCGCATCCCATCCTCACCCCATCCTCCTCCTCTTCGTGTTCCTCGCCATCCCTCGTATGGGGATGGTCTTCCTTCCTTCTTTATTAGCCTCATATCAACTTCCTGCATGGTGCAAGTGCATGGACCTGTCAAACTGGCAAAGCAAACACGACCATTGTGAATGCAATGTTGACAAACCAAGTCCCATTGAACGCTTGAAAGCCAGAGCAGATTCAAACAGATTCAGGTCTGAAGAGAGTAAACGAGTATTGCAGCTCTTTTACAAATGTTTCGAGAACCCCTTATGAGAATTAAAACCCTGGTGATCTGTATGTATACTGACATTCAAGAGTTCTCAATAAGGAAATACGTCTGACGTAATGAAAAGAGCAATATCTACCTATGGTGAATTCAAACAATGAAGAAAAATGTGCACTTTAGTTGCATTCCATAAATAATGTTCAAAATCAATCCCCATTTTTCTTACGACATCGAGAAAACGGGCGTGTTGATGAAGGAAAAGTGTTTTCATTAATCTTTATGAATTATTGATTTAGTTTACAATGTGTACACGAAATGTAATCTTGTCTTCTCCATTGAAAGAATAACGAGAAATGAAATGCGAGCTTCTCGTTCAACAAATTGGGAATACTACAAAGCCAAACATCGTTGGTATATCATGTGTACCATCCATTGTATCATATATGTACGTGAGTAAACTGAGAGATCGCCGTATGACAAATGAAATATTCATTTGAAATTCTATGGTAATACGATCTTTTCCATGATTCTTGCAATGAGCGTGAAGCAAGATATTTTGTCGTCCGCTGTAGGCCAATAAAGAATAATTGCAGAAACAATATAGTACAGTCATTTTCAGGAGGGATTTTGTACAAAAAGAAGACCAGTTAAAATGTTTTTGAATTGCGATTATATGAAAAGTACTGTGGTATATCAATCCTATGTATATTTGCCGAATTGGAAGTATATTTGTGAACATTTTTGGAAAGGAGGGTAAAGGATGGAAGGGATAATTTAAAGAGAAAGGATGGATGAGAGAAAGAATGACAGGTGGATACTGATCCCCCTATTTGCTACTACACTGAACTTCAAAGCTCTTCATCACCGCTTTGTCCTCGTTTTTATTAAAAGCAAAATTCCGATAGCAATATTTGAATTAGTCATGAAAAGAATTCTGACCCGAATTCCCTCAGTACACACATCCTTGTCATATTCCCATATCCTTGTTATGAAGCCACTTGTCAGAGCACCAGTGTTTGTCTCCTTTTTTTTGGTGTACTTTACTTACACACGAACAAATGTGAAGCATTCGTTCCTAGTCGTCAGTTTTATTGCTATTTTATTGGCACAAAATTAAATAGATATCACTTTAATATCGTTGCTCGAGCGGATATTATTGTCATGATTGTTCGTTCTATGGAATATAAATTTTCTTCCCCATTTGCGGCGTACACAACCCTTCGCTTTACCACCTACCTCTGAGCTATTGCCACTGATGTTCCGTACAGTGGAAGGCGAATGTATGAGCTTGCACCCGACAAGTTTCCGTCCCACGATTCACGTATATTCGAACAAAACACGTTATGATAGATGGTGGGGGAAATACGAGCATTAGATTAAACTTTGTCTTCCAATTTTACATTTCCAGTTGGTTTTGATGATATAACCAAACCGTTTCTACTTTGAAAAAAAAAACATTCTCCATGACTATGGATAGTGCCTGTGCGTACAATTGGCGCTCCACTGCTTTGAGAAGAGGAAGGGCGACCACTCGCGTCGGCTTGGTGTACAACCTCAAGAGGATGTGGAATATTGATGAAGTTCTTGAGAGGCCATAGTAGAGGCAAAGAAAGCAAACCAAAGTGGAGATATACCCCAGGTTTAAAAACATCTGCGGTATACATTTCCTACCTGAATGTATTCCAAACCCTCCCCTTGCCACACTTCTGTCAACATTCCCATTTGATCCACTTGAAAAGGTAGCTTATTTTCCATTTTGTTCAGATTACGCTGTCTTATCAGCATTATACCCAATGGTCACTGTATAATAACATCTCCTTTGTTTAAAACATTCTGTTGTGCTTTCTTCACTAAAAAGAAAAAAAATTCTCCAAAAACATATACTCCCATCTTTTGTATACGTTATAAAGCTTCAAAAGAAAACAATATTATAATGTGGTTGTTCGAAGCGGAGCGTGCCCGTTCACTTATTATAAAGCTTTTAAGTTCCCAGACGGAGCAAATGTCCTTAAATCAATATCTATTTATGTGCAATGGGGTAAGAGCATGAGAGAGAGGGAGATAGGAATAGGGAATTAGACAAATGTGTAGAGAGAAAGAAAGAGAGAGAGGGAGAGAGCTGGTAGGGGGGGGGGGAGACGGGCACGACGGGGGGAAGGAGGGACCACAGGAAGATTAAAAAAAATTATTATAAGGAATGAAACGATTAGAGTCAATGGTTTTCCCGTTCTTGCCCTTCTGGATCGATGTTTAAAAAGCCCCTTTTCTCAATCGATAGGCAGGTTAAATAATATATTCAAATTTATGCACGTTTCTTTTCAACGACCATAGTTATGTGGCATTCCTTAAAGCGAATAGTATAGCAATTGAACTACAATACTTGGAATCTAGTTTGCATACATTACTCGTTGATATGTCGGGCAAGCCTAAAGCAAGCTTTTGGGCCGTCAACAACAACCTTTGGGTATAAACAACGAATACAATTTGCATCTACTAATAAGCCAATTTATTTGAAGAACATTTACTCGTGCTTGCAAGCTTTTTTTGGTAAAATACTAAAGTTTATTGGCGTCCAAACGCAACAAATCAAATGCTCCCACTTCAAAGAAATGAAATAAAAAGTACAAATTTATGAACCATTTTAGCACATACATCGATCACAATCTGTTAATGTAAGTTTGGTTTCTTTTTGTCGTATGTCAGTGTATGTACTCTTCCCAACTGGCCAATCGGATTGTTCCATATGAGGTTAGATCTTCAGATACAAGTAACAATAATAATAATGATAATAATAATAGTAATAATAATAATGATAATAATGATAATAATAATAGTAATAATAATAATGATAATAATGATAATAATAATAATAATAATAATAATAATAATAATACTAATAGTAATAATGATAATAATAATGATAATAATGACAATAATAATGATGGTAATAATAATAATAATGATAATAACAATGATAATAGTAATAATGATAATGATATAAACGAGAATGAGCATAAAATCCTCATGCAACACAATATAATCCATTTACTACAAATTAAGACGAACGCCAATTCAATACCCCTTTGTGATACTTTTGAAATTAGGACTGGCTTGTCATTCCTATACTCGCACAATTCAACGATTTACGTCTATTATCACATGACGCACTTGATTTCACGTAATAGATTATATCGTGTTCTACCAGCATTTTGTACAAGAATATCCAGTTGCTCATGGAATAAATATTAATACGTATGTTGCCCCTCGTAAATTAAAAGCCTGTTTGATATTAGATATAGCGTCATTTCCATCCTCATTCGTTTAGAAGTTAGGTATAATGTTTTCGAAAATTAAATGATTTATTCAAGGACTTTATATTCAACCCTCTCTTTTTAATGTCAAAGTACTTCAGCACTTTGTTATTACACATCAAAGGTGAAAACAGACAATTACGATGATTATAGTTGAGCAAACAGCATAACTTTTGATTAAAGAGAGAAATTCGACATCTATCTTATCAAACG
>BQKZ01012278.1:0-14066 GCA_036244855.1 Temnopleurus reevesii | reverse complement strand
ACATACAAGTCTTTGTGGAGCATTACCATCTTGCTATTCATTAATAGACCGATTCAAATGTCTGCACATCTCTTGCCAAAGAGTGAGATAACGGGATATTTCTTAAAGGTAGAATACTTCTTTTTCAGCCTAAAATTTGACTTTTCAAGATTGTTGTGTTATGTTGAAGAGTACTAAATGTTAGAACTTATCACCAATCAATTAAGCCAAAAGATTGGTCATGATATTATAAAAGCGCATTTATAGTTATTCCAATAATAATTCTTTTATTCGAGGCCTCGAATTAATGGACAGTGCGTTCAAAATCAAAACAGCCGTTGTATGTCTGTTGACCCGAGTGTGAGATTCTCTATCAGTGCGTTTTCTGCATGCTCTGTGTATGCGGCAGTGTATAGAAGTTCACACTGAACATGCACGAACAGGGTTGTGTTTTTGAGTGTCATTGAGGTAATATGCGCTAGCCGTATCGCGATACCGTTGGCATGATACGGTGAGAAAGATGACAGACAATGGAAAAGATATTTATTTGAATTAAATGTCATAGACTACTAATGACTAAAATATTTAATTGAAGGTATTATTTTGGTATATGCGAGGTACAGAACAGGTTGTAAGCATAATTGAAAAGTATGCAAATGTAGTTTTCAACCTTTAAGTTTGTAAGTAACAATTGAATCATGATAATTCGAATCCACTTTGCACACATTACTTGTAACTATGTCGGGCAGGTCTTCGGCAGCCCCGGGCAAGCACAGCCTTTGTGTATAGAGAACGCATGAAATTTGCATTTATTAGTAAACCCGCTTATTGAAAATTGTTTTGAGAGGAATAGGCCATCATATAAATCAACTCCTGTGAGATGGACGTACACTTAATCATCAAGATCATCTTTCATATGAGGTCTGCCGGTGTTCAATTAGTAGCCCTTGTATAAATGTACATCATGTTTATGTCTACATTATGTTTTTCGTTCATTGGAACACAAGCATTCTGGCTTGCGCATGCAATCCAAGTACAGTGGAAACTCAGTATAACAAGGCACTTGAAACCATCAAAAATACCTTATTAGAGCAGTAATCTCTTTTATATAGAGCAAAGTGAAAAAAATAATTTAATGAGAGTTGGGACCATATATTTTACCTCTGTATATCAGATATTTCGTTATATCAGATCTCCTTATAACAAGTTTCCACTGTAGTGTATGGGGAAGTTTTTTTGTGTTTCTAACCCTTGATCATATTTTTTTATATAAAGAAGATATTGTGTCTCAATTGTGTCTACCGCATTTCTCTCCCGCTTGCGCTCTCTGCCGTTAACACCATTTGTATACTTAGGTGTTTTTGTGCGTCATTTCTTTAACCAGAAACAGCATAAAAATAGAAGAGGGCTAAGGGTGATTGGTCCCAGTGAGGTCCAAATTAGTCCCCTTAAAATATAACCCGGGGGCCATGTTTGCAGAGGAAAAGATAAAAAGAGCCCGGCTCGTAAATAATGCACATTCGTAACATCAAATCACTTTCCATGGAGTTGAATGTACTGCCAGATACCTGTATGTTCAGAAATTTCAGTTCTATATCTAAAAAGTGGGCCAGCGGTTTTGTTTACAAAAGCCTCAGATAGTGCCTATTTCAAATGCGACCTGATGGACTGAAAATAATAGTATGGTAATTTTGCCTACCAGGTACTCTATCCCATCTTTATTGTTCAATTTCAATTTGATAATACACTTTATGTGGTTATGATGGCAGTCGTGTAGTACCAATAATGAATTTTCTGCGTTCGATGTGGTCTCGCTAAAGTACTCATTTGAAAGGGAAATAGGGGTTGAATTGCTGCTTGATGTGCATTGCAATGCGAGATATTTTTAGTTGAGGTTTTCCCCACAATTGATTTTGACATACATGTGTGCTAATTTCAAATTGTGATGGATGGAGACATCAATTGAAAAGAACAGATGCTAAATNTCAGAAAAAATTAATATACAGTGTCATAAAAGTTTCCCTTTAAGGTGGGTGTCTTGTTTGGGTGTTGGGGTGTTGGGGTGTGTTTTAGATAGAGAGAGAGAAAGAGAGAGATGAAATGAAGTGTGTTTAAAAAGATGAATAAAAAAACCCCGGCATCTATAAGGTAAAATAAATGTTTTCAATGGTCGGTCTGGCCTTATTTTACTTGCAATTATCGCTCTGGCCTTAGTTTTTCATCTAATTATCGTTCTATGGACAACCTTCAAATGTATTTGTTTTTTATTTGAGGAAATACATGAAATTCAAGCCTCAAAATAATGATTATTTTATAGTAAGTAATTCTAACTTTGTCTTGTAGGTTTATTAGCTTAAAAGTACTTTGTAAGTGAATACACCAAGATATTACATGAAGACAATGGGAGCAGAAGGGACAAAAAAATAGGACAAAGAAAATAACTTTATTCAAGCAGTCATAAAAGCTAGATGTAAGTGGAGCGACATCAACTCGTTTTCAGTTGTAAATCGTATAAAATTCAATTTCACATTCTAAAATGATGATAATTGCAGTGTACTTCCTGTTTCGTCTTCACAGGTTAACTTTTAAGTGAAGATGTCAAGACGCTAGATGACGTCAAGTTGATAATTTACCAGCTCTACTCCAACCTGCGGCGCAACCTTAACTTGTTTTGAGTTGTAAATCGTTTCAAAATCAAATATTTACATTAAAAAATGATGTTAATCATACTGGATTTTCTTTCATCTTCACAGGTAAACTTATAAGTGAAGATGCGAAGACGCTAGATGACGTCAAGTTGATAATTTACCAGCTCTACTCCAACCTGCGGCGCAACCTTAACTTGTTTTGAGTTGTAAATCGTTTCAAAATCAAATATTTACATTAAAAAATGATGTTAATCATACTGGATTTTCTTTCATCTTCACAGGTAAACTTATAAGTGAAGATGCGAAGACGCTAGATGACGTCAAGTCGATGATCTACCAGCTCTACTCTACTCTCCATGTGGAGCAACATCAACTGGAGAAGGAGAAGATTTTGAGAGGCAAACTGGAGCAATTGCAGCAGGAGCTAGATCCCTTAGAACAGGTGCGAAAGAAACATGATAACATTGTGAATAATTAACTATGATAATGAGATTAAAAAAAGATTGTTTGGTTGGTAATCATAGTAGTACACTGCACGTGCAATTTATATAACGCACATATCCAATCTGCAGAGTATTCAAGGCGCTTTGCATTATTATCACCCTGGCTTTAGCCTGGCGTACGCGCAAATATTTGGCATTTCAAGGAATATTTACTCCTGCCAGGTACCCATTGACCTCACCTGGGTTGAGTGCAGCACAACTCGGATGAATTTTTTGCTGAAGGAAATTAATGCCATAGGCGGGATACAAACCTCCGGCCCTCTGGTTGATAGGTGGGAGTCTGAACTACACACCACGGTTGCCTCCAACAACAGACCCTCTGAAAATGGCCCAACAGGATTTTTTTTCTTTTCACTCAAATAAAAAAAAATAAGTGCAGCATTTTCCTAAATTGCACCTCGCCAAAGAAAAAAATTAAGCCCTTGATGGGATTTTAATTACATTTACATACCTTTATTTGAAAGGCCAGAGTTAGAACCACCATTTGCTTCCTCACAGCCCATGGATTGGTGGCCAGGATAGCATGAATTCTAACTTGCCTTTAGCCACTTTCTCGGATTCACCCAATTAGTCTAGCATTGATTCTTTCTGAGTCCCTTATTGCCAAATCAATAACTGAAGAGATGCTACTTTCCACACTGTGCTCAAGGAGAGAAATAAAAAAGAATCACCAATCCGCTGAACCAAATATTTTCTCATGAGAGAAAGCGTATTATAAAGAAATATCCCATGCACTGAGAAATATTGCAAAGCGTCTTGAGCACCGAGCAAAGTGGATACGTGCACTATATGAATTGCATCTATTATTATTATCATTATTATTATTCAAGTTGAAGTTAGGGATTTGATGGGAGTGGCAGAGTACCTCTGAGGGGTGTAACCCCAAAGAAAATAGTATCTATCTTTAGGGGGTATTGCTCAAAATCAACTGCAAATCAACTGCAACTTTGTGAAATGTAACACGCATTTTCATTCGTGCACAGTATGCGCATTTAAGAAGACGTGCATGAAACAAGACGCGCATGAAACGATGATTTTGATTGGCACTTTCCAATCAGATACAACTTGCGATAAATTGGAACTTTTGAACAACACCCCCTTAGTCTCCTGGTAATAAAATAATGATGAACTGGTAATTAGAATGATTAAAGCTACACTGTATATTATTGCTGGTCACCTGATGCTTTTTGAACCAATTACAATACAGAAATTGATGTAAAACCATTAATTTAAGATAATAATGACTATTATACTTTCTCTCATGAGAAAACATCCGGTTCAGCTGTTTTTTTTGCGATCCTCATGCATATTCCAGAAGGTTAACAACCCTGCCTCCTGTCTAATGATTGTTATTAATGTCCAATTTTTGATGCATTTCTGGCACTTACAAAAATCAATTTATCTCTTGATTAATGATATATTTGGGTTTAGGGTCTCTTAGCAAATGAATGAGTTTGTCAGTAAATGTTATCTTTCTTTTTCTCTCCCCTTTGATTGCGCAGCTTAAAACAGAACTAGATATGAAAGCCAAGAAAAACACCAACGTCTACGTATGGGGAGGTCTTGGGTTCATGGCTGTTCAGTTCGGCCTCCTTGCACGGCTAACCTGGTGGGAGTACTCTTGGGATATTGTTGAACCCATCACCTACTTTGTGACGTACGGGACGGCCATTGCTGCTTATTCATACTACGTCGTGACTCGACAGGTAAGTAAATGTGATTTATTTTTACCCTGTTAGGCATTTTAACCCTCTAGCAGAATAGTCTCAACATTATTATCAATATCATTGTCATCACCATTATCTGTCATCATCAACATTATCGTCATCATCATCATCATCATTATCATCATCATCATCACCACCATCATCATCATCATTATTGTCATCATCTTCATCTTCATCATCATGATCTTCATCATTGTATGACTGGGATATTTTTACCTTATTTATGAATAGAAGCACAACAGTGTAAGCATTATTAACAATATTATTATCATTATCATCATCATTCATCATCCTGTTTATTATGTTTTCTCTGCATCTTAATTTCAAAAGTACCGCTTTCTATTCCTCAAATTACTTAAAAGTCTAGAAGAGGAATTGTTGGTTTTCGAAATTGATGGACAAAGGCTTGTTGATGGTAGAAAATGATCTGCACTTTAAATGACAAGTACACAATTCTTTTTTAATGCACACATTATCCTTTATCCACATTATCAATTATATTCAATCTGCATCCTATTTTCTTTTCATGCACAGGAGTTTCTCTATCCTGATGCCAAGGATCGCAAGTACCTCGTTCTGTTCCATAAGTACTCCAAGAGGAAAAGCCTGGATCTAGAGAAATACAACCAACTCAAGGAAGACGTCGCTCAGGTAAATAATAGTAGTTATAATAATAACAACCGCAACAACAATACTACTACTACTACTACTACTACTACTACTACTACTACTACTACTATTAATGATAATAATAATGATAATAATAATAGCAATAATAATAATAATAACAATAACAACAACAACGGTGGTCAGATTTTGAATTTTTGAAGCCTAACCAAAACATGAAGAGTGATTGTAAGACCTGGGCCCTATTGCATAAAAAGTTGCCTTTGAACGCAACTGAGACAATTAAACGCAAGTCCGAAATACGCGATCCTGATTGGTTGAAAATGGAGTTGCGTTTAATTTTCTGACTTGCATTTAAATGCAACTTTTTATGCAATAGGGCCCAGATAGGGTTAATAAATGGTCTATGATTTTGATATTGTTACAATGTCTTGTGTAAAACCCCCCTTGTAGTATAACACATCACATTCAAATTCAATTACTCTGCCTGATGACTTTACCAGCACCTGAAAAAGTCAATAGTTCTGTTAGCGCAATCATCATCCCTCCATCTATTTTAGGGGACGCCCCTTCTTCTCATTTTAAATTTAATTATAGCTCGCAGGAATTCATGGGAGGTTGTAACTTTATCTGATACATGTGCCAATTCAATTCAGGTTAAATTTTCACCCATTGGCAATGTTCAATCACTGCTTATTACGAAAAAAAATCAATAAAATGGAAGTACATATAGATCGTGAATAGATGGGACTCTATGCAGGGATGTCAACTGTTCCGGAATGTGCATGAGGTCTTTTTTCAGATGAAATTGAGGTTTTTGTCGCAAGTGAATGTCTGAAAGTATGGCTTTGTTGTTTTGTTTTTCTCATTTCTGTGAAAGGCTTTCTTTAACTATGCCAAATGATCGCAAAACCAGTTTAAATGTATGCAAACCTTTTGATACCTTTGAAACTAAGAATATCTTTAATTATGACAGAACAAAATAAAGATTACTATACAAAAAGGATAAACTTAGATCAATGCTCACAAAACATATGACTAAGGTAATGCATCAAAATGTAAAGTGGGGCTGTTATTGTTTGAGCGCATGAGACCAACATCGTATAAGATACATCATTTTATTATGAACATTACTATTATCATTATGAATTAATAAAGTTTTCTTATCACATCCAAGAAGTCAACCTATGACAGTTTCGAGGTCTGAGTTCAGACACCTCGCGAACTGATGTTAGGTCCTGATTTAGTTCCCCCAACAACGCTAATCGGAACGGGCAAGCACACCGGCTGTCTGACATGTACGCATCAGTGCTCGCTAAATCGGCAACTCAGGCGATTGCAAAATTGGGAATCGAAAATGAGTTTGCAAGAGTCTGAGGAAAGTGTCAGAACCAAGACACCAGAATTTCTACAAGTAAATTTCTTAGATAAGATAAGCAAATTTGATTAATTTTGTCATTTCAGCATCCTGATGAAACTCTTCTGTTATGCATTTATTACGCTATTTTTTTTTTTTTTTTACTTCAGGTGAATGCAGACCTCCAGAGGCTACGGGATCCGCTCACCATCAATCTCCCCATCCCTCCTCCACCAAGGGAAGAAGTTAAAGAGGAAGACTTCTAAGTTACCATGGCAACCAACAGTTTATTCACCCTTGAGTAGAACATCACACTTTCCACCCCCCTCCTTTCAGGGAAGGTATGAAGGAGAGAGATTTCTAAGTTACCACGGCAACCAACAGTTTACTCCTCCTCCAGTAGATCACTACTCTTCCCATCCCCTCCTCCCAGGGAAGGTATGAAGGAGAGAGATTTCTACTGTTACCACGGCAACCAACAGTTTACTCCTCCTCCAGTAGATCACTACTCTTCCCATCCCCTCCTCCCAGGGAAGGTGTGAAGGAGAGAGATTTCTACTGTTACCATGGCAACCAACAGTCAATTCACCCTTTAGTACACCATCTCACTCCTCCCAGGGACTTCTAAGTTACCATGGCAACCAACAGTTTACTCATCCTTTAGTAGATCTTCAATTTTTCCCATCCCCTCCTCCAAAAGAAGATGTGATGGAAGAAGACTTCTAAGTTACCATGACAACCTACAGATTTTTTATATTACCAGATCTTCAACCTTCCAGGGAAAGTGTTCAAAGGATGACCTGTATCTTCATCCAGTGGTCCATCCTTCATCCCAGGGAAAAGGTGGAAGAAGAATATTACCATGGCTACCAATATGTTCCTCATTCAGTAGATCATCAACATCCCCTCCCCCTTTCTTGTAAGGAATAGGTAAAGGGGAAGCCCTTTAAAGTTGCGATGGCAACCTACATATTCTGGATCAGTAGACATTCAACCCCCCATCCCCTTTCATCCAATTGTAAAAGCAGAAGAAGGATGTTATCAGGGCTACCAATATATGTTTTTCATTCAGTAGATCATGATCATCCCCATCCTTCTTTTCATAAGGCAAAGATGAAAGGGGGAAGCCCTCTATTAAAGTTAGCACGGCAGCTGATGGCATCAGCCTCGACTTTCCTCACCTCTCGCAGAAAATTTAACAAGAGGAATACTTTTAAGTTACCATGGAAACCTACAGCATTGGCCTCCCCATACCAGGGACAATGTAAAAGAGGGAGTTACCATGGTAATTTATGACCTCTTCAAATTGAAGATCATGGACCTCACCCCTCACCCCCCCCCCCCCAGTCTCACAAGAAAAAGTAAAAGAGGAAGATGTCTAAGTTACCATGGCAACTTCCCGTTTTTGCATCATCAAATAGACCAAAATATATTTATCAGAGAAATAGCATAGGACCATTCAGCTCTTTTTGTTGCCTGTATTGTCCTGTGTAACCTGAAATAAATAGGTTGATTATTGTTATGATAGGTCTTTCCTAGGATTGAGTAAGGCATTATATGAATTATTCTTATTACTATCATAAAGTGATTATCTTTATTCAGATAATAATTGATGCTGAAATCATCAGCGTCCATACATGTACATATGTTCTCGAAAGAAAGCAGTGTGTGGCTTCATTTATAATATATTAGAAAATAATAGTTTGTAGTTTTACCAAAGAAGATTTGGGAAGTAATTTACTTTATAATATTACCATAAAGATTTTTTATTAGAAATTAGAAAGTTAAGTTTATAGTTTTAGCGATGAATAAAAAAAAAAAGGGGATTTTCTACCTCCCAAGGCAGTTTCTACTTAGCAAAAAAAAAATGACATTGAATTTTGATCTTACATGTAGTCATCTTTTGTTTTACACTTGTTTTTTCTATGGCAAGTTTTAGGATGTAGCAGTTGATCGTACAATTGTATTCAGTTGGTAAAAATTTGTTTTTTCTGTATTTTTTTAGCAAGGAATCGTTTCACTTAGAAGTTCCCAGATGCATGTAATATGGACATTCTAAATGTCCATATTGCTAATAAGTAGAGAGCTTTAGAGTATGTGCGAAGCAATACAATATTGATATTCAAAATCAAACTTTCTAAATTAGTAAGTTTTCCTGAAAAGAAAAAGACTAATTAATGAAATTTAGGGTTCTGTGAAAATCACATCAGGGCCTCGTAACATAAAGTTTTGTAATTGCTGATTTCAACGAGCAACTCTGGTTGGCTGCTGGTCTGTCTATTGAACAAACTGCAAATGCAATGAAGATCTTGATTGGTCATTTTCATTAGCGATAAATTGCAGATTTTAAGGTTACGGCTCCGATAGTCCATGGTGATCTAATTTATAATTTCCTCTTGTAGATTCTTTATACAAAATAATGCACATTATACTGTATATACATATGTAATGTTTCTTAATATAATCTTTTTGTGAACTTTGCACAATATGATATTGTAGTTATTTCTTGTAGTTTTTCATCTACAGCTGTGGCTATGTGTGAGAGTACATGTAAGTACTTCATCAATGATGGAGAAAGAAATACTTTTTGAGAACAGTAGTACAGTGTCTTTCTTCATGTAACACTGCACTTAGTATGCAAGGTACATCTGTATATATACATTCATAAGATAGATTTAGGATGAGATTAAGGGGAACTTTGCCCAGACATTGATGTGCTTTCAGTGAATGAAGAAAAATGAGCTAAACAACCTGGGAAAATTTTAGAAAAATCAGATGATTAGTACAAAAGTTATGATTTTCAAAGTTTTAATTTCAACCTTTGGTGGGCATCCACGAATTGGCAACTTCAGTATAATGTGTGATAGTATCATGGAGAACTCCCAATTTACGTTGTACCTGAATTTATTACTAAATGGATCGATGTCATATTTTGAAAGAGGAATCATCATCATTTTTTGACAGGTTTGCAGAATTGATGTAGTTAGATTATATTAAAACAAAAACAAAACTTTCTGTACTTTTCTTGAAAAATTAGGAAAATGTGAAGTTTTCTATTTAAAATGAATGGGGAGTTCTCCATGATTCCATCACAGATTATGCGACAGTTGCCAACTCAATGATACCCACTGGTGGTGAAAATGAAAATGTTTAAAATCCATTTTTTTGTACGGATCATCTGATATTGCTCAAATTGTTGCATTTTGTTTATCTTTTTTCTTCATTCGCTGACAGCACATCGGTGTCTGGAGAAAGTTTCCCTATACATGTAATTTCTGGTTTTGATAGAGAGAGTAAGACTCATGTCATCTCTTGTTTTTTTCTTATTTTATTTCAGAAAACTTGATTTATTCATGATATTGTTTGAATACTGTAAGTAAATTGCTGTTTTGAAAACAGACTTCTAAATATCGACCGTATGTAAGAATGACAATATTTGAGCAAATTGGTAATATTAATGATAATACAGATTATTTCTGTAGCGCTTAAAACAAAGAATACGAAAGCGCTTTATGATTTAACAGAACCAAAAAATGAAATTAATTCACTTAATTTCAGACATATTAGCATAGTGATGGGTTGCTGATATTCACGTTAAAAAAAAATCATTGAAAACAAGTAAATGGGCATTATAGCGAGTGAAAATTTGACAAATTCATGAAAATGAGACCTCTGTGAAAATGTCATCTTCTTCATTAATAACAATTTAACATTAATATAAAGGTCTTCTCTGCATACATTATCATTGCCATGTCTAACAAGCTTTGAACAAGCTTCTCAGATTGTTCAGAACAACCGTTGCATAAAATGACTTAAGAATGTTGACTAGCATTTTGGTCAATTCTTTATCTAACTGAGGACAGAAGCTGGTCTTTTGATCATGTCTTACAGACTGCCAAGTTAATTTAGACAAAATAATCAAATTTTTATTTTTCAAAGTGAATACAAGCTTCTAGCAGCTTTTACCTACAGTACTGTACTTATCAATTATCTATATTAGATAAAAAAAAATATACTCCCAATGTATCTGTAGTTCTCACTGGAACATTGCATGAAATGTCTAGACGGTTGTGATTTGAATATACAGCTTGTCACCAACAGAGGGAGCTCTTCAACTTACTGTATAAGCCATTATTTTAGCTTACAGATATATTTAAAATTTCAGACCAATTCGACACATTGGTGTGTTGCTATTTTTCAAATTTTGTTGACAATGTTTTTATACATATGAATGTGCATCATACAGAGTGATAATTATCGCGTAGCCAAGACCTAAAAATGAAATTAAAACCACTGTGAAAATTACAGCTTAAATACAGTAACCCATTTGATACTGAATTCTGTTATTCCCATAAAGTGTGTGCAGGGACTACCCGATTCTTGTATTAAATGGGTTAAATGGCAATGAATTTCACAATACTGTATCATGTAAAGGTCCGAGAGTATCACTCCACTCTAATTTCTAATTTCCCTCTTTTCTTTCTCGACAAAGTCAATCTATCAATCACTTATTTTAGATATAACATCAAAGGAACTTCATGTAAACTTTTGTTTGGAAATTATTTTTTTTTAACATCAACTTTGTTGATGTAAATAGTTGAGTAAGTATATCATGGAAAGCTTAAATGCCCCCACCCCAACAAAAATCTGTGTGTGTGTGCTTCTTTGGTTGATTAACTCTTTTACTTTAAATGTAAAGAATACAAGTGTTCAAGACGTATTTTTGAAAAGTTAGAGTGCCAAATTTCTGATAAATTGAACATCTCCTTTAAAATATTTTCATCACCCCTCGCTCCCTGTGTGTTTTAATTCACAAATGCGAAACAAAAGTATAATTATTCCTGAGTTAAGAACATGAGTACGGTTGAGCTGATGTGTTCAGCATTTATTATAAGTTTTTTTTTTTTTTTTTTATTTGTACCAGGAATTTACTATTTGAATTTATTTTCTTCATCAAAATAATCATTTGCTATGTTGCTTGTTAAAATTATCCAGCAATGAAAAAATGCATGTTTAATTAAGCCCCAGCCACATAGAAGCCCTGATTCAACATGGCTGAACATGATTCTTAGAGCAGTTGAGTCCTCTGTGATCTGAGGTATGTGTCCCTATTTGTTCAAGAGCAGTTTAACAGGTCAATAAGGGCTCAACTGGATAAACAGTTGTGTTAGATCTTGTTGAAAGAGGGCTTTTATGTGACTGAGGCACCACACATGACGTCAACTCCCCATTCTTAATTTCTCTATAAACCATAATACCCACTGTGAATCTAGGTTGTTTCAATGAGCATGAAGGGTGGCAATCACGCGGGCCAACTCACAATGACAATATACTTTTATATTTCATTTCGGGCGACTTTTTACACCTTTATTTCAACATGGGTACAGTATTCTATACTCTTTCAATGCTAACTGTGTCTCTTGGTTCAAAAGTCACATCACATCTTTTTGAAATTGTGTCTTTAGTTGTAGTAATTTTCTCTTTGTTCCTCTATTTATGGATGAATGATTTGTATTGTAGTGAATAGGCAGGTTTACTTATATATATTTAAATTTATGTGCGTTTAACTTAGTTACCTGGTATTCCATAGACCGGTTGATAACAATAAGACTACATTACTTGGAATCCAGTTTGCACACATTACTTGTTGCTATGTCGGGCAAGCCTCGGGCAAGCTTTCAAGTCGTCAAGAACAACCTTTGTGTTACAGGTATGCATAAAATTTGCATCTATTAGTAAACCGGCCTATTGACATTTACAAACTAACATGTGGCCACTCCTTCCATTTATATAAGTACTGTTAGTATTAGTTTCTTTTTATGTTTGAGTACTATTTTATTCAAAATTTTCCATTCTCTTGTTCTGCAAATTACTGGTATTATGAATATGTTATTTAATGACTTATTTAATTTTCATTGATTTGTTCTTTCAGAGGATTGATTTCCCTTTGAAATATTTGATATTGAAATAGATAATATTAGGAAACAGAATGATCATATTTAGAGATTTTGTTGTTGATACTGAGGAATAGATTATACACTGTATATGAATTGAAAGTTCCAGTTAAAGTTTCATATCTAATGAAAAGCATAGGACTGGTTTGATTTCAACTTTTCCCATAATATCGGATATATAGATGATTTATTTAGGAGATGTTGATTAACTTATTCTGCATTAACTTAATTTGAATCAAGTTTTCATATTTGCTTCTTAAATCTCTTTCATTTTCAGATCCTATCCTTTTCTCTTTCTCTTCCCTGTCTCTTTCTCCCTCTTACTTATTGTTTTTTATCTTGTCTCTTTGTTTCTCATTCTGTTTTTTCTCTTTCTGTTTTTCTCCTTTTCCTCTTTATTTTCATACTCATTATCTCTTTACATATGACTTTCCCCATTTTTTTTTTACTCATCATTATTATCATTATTCAAGCTCCTTAATAATGAATACAAACTATGTTAACCAGATCGCTTTAAGGCAATATGAGATTTCCACCTCTTTTAAAGACCAAAAAACAGAAAAGCTCTTTGCCTTTCAAAATGCCATGTGCAAGTGTGTATTCTCAGAGATATCAACCTTCCAGAGTATGCGCCAGGATAGAGAATTAAAATATGAATAATCAAACAGATGAAACAAAAATTATCTCATTAAAGAAACCATGATATGAATAATCATGCTTTTTCTCGTAGGATAATATTTAATTCATGAGAGAAAGCATGAGAAGAATAACCATATGCATTTTCTCATAGGAAAATATTTGTTTCAGCTGTTTGATGGTCCACATTCTAATTTCTATCCTCATACAGGGCTGCCAACAGTACGGTTTTTGTCTTATTAAGTAGGAATTTTCAATGGAAATAGGACACTTATACTACAAAATAGAATATTGTAGAGCCTTGAGATACAGTGTTGGAAATACACGTAAGATAAGAATAGGATTTTCCTTCTAAAAACAGAATTTTTTTATGGTGAAATAATCAGATTTTTAAATGTATGTGACGGTTGGCAGCTCTGCTCGTGCATATTCCGAAAGTTTGGCATCTCTGTCTCATCCCAATATGCAACAAGCTGCTTTGTATCTTATCTTTGCATGTGCCTTACGTTCATCAATTCATTGGTTTATTTCATGATTATAGCTGTGATTTTACTTGCAATTTCTATGTTGTAGCAAGCTTTTTTATTATTTAAAGAGTAATTGAGAAATAAAGTGCAACCAATCTGTTACAAGTA
>BQKZ01012273.1:0-18938 GCA_036244855.1 Temnopleurus reevesii | reverse complement strand
GAACATGCTTCACGTACAAAATGAACGCGAACCCACACACCGCAGACAATACCACCGATCGCACCGGCAATTTCAGGCCGACGCTCTCCCGCGCTAAAGCACTTAGCACATGGCAGGAACGATGGCGTATTGACCTGTTCGACGTAAAATACACAGAATACGAGCATAAATGTACTCCTAATATCCTACATAGATATATGTAGGCATGTAAAGCAACTTGCGAATACATCAGCTCATTTAACATCATTTTCTGCATCCTGGTCATTACTAATCTATACCTTTAATGTTTCAATTATTGCAGCTAAAAGCTGAATTGTGATTTCAATTTAAAGTCAGTCAATTTACAAATGTAAATTTACTAGCTAGCTGCAATGATTGAACCAACAAACCATTTATCAATCAATCCAAATTTGTCCATATTGTCTTTTCTTCAAAGACTGACACCATATTAGAATTGTTAATACTAACTAGCATGCCCCATACATTTCCAGAAAAGCCTCACTCATGTGAAGAATAACTCCATTTGTTTGTTGGACTTTGTTGGACTGATTGAATTTGCTCAAAAACAATTTCTGTCCTGAATGAGTTATATTTCTTCAATGATTATTTTCCAAAAGTTTCAACGACTAATCCAATAATTCAAGATTGACTCTATTTGGCTGTAGCTCTCAAAATTAAAAGGAGAGTATACCCCAAAATAATATTTCTTCAACAGGAGCAGAACAATGAAATGAACAAAACAAAGAAAGTTTGAGAAAAATTGGACAACCAATAAAAAGTTATGAATGTTTGTATATTTAGACAAATTAGCAACTGATGATGTCATAGGTGCACAACTGGCCATTAATTTACATTCATATCAATGTCATAAAATGTTACTTTTTTTTCCCCAAAATATGATTTCCTCAAAACTTTAACCGTAGGATATCTTTTTGATAGATATGTAGATCCACTATTGCATGTTAACATTCATACAAACTTTGCACCATTCTGTAAAAAGGAGGAATTTTGCACCATATTTATAATGAAAACTCTGGTTAGTTATGCACCCATGATGTCATCAAATTGGCAACATCTCTGGGAAGTGGAAATTTCCACTGATTTGTCCATTTTTACTAATCTTTAAAATTTTGTAACTTTTTTTTTTATTACTTGTCTGATGTTCTTCAAACTTTTTTTTGTTTCACTCGCAATTTTTTTTCTGCTTCTGTTTATTTTTTGGTAGACTCTTCTTTAAAAAAAGGGATTTTGCTCAAATTGATGCATTATACTGTTACCAGTTACTGTTATATCCAGCTACCACACACTTTCACTATCAATAACTTTGTCATTATATTTCAGCTATACAATCATGAAAATATACTAAAATATTTTCAGTTCTCATCAACATTCCAAACACTCCATATATTTGTCATAATTACTGCGCTTCAACGTGTGCGCATTTTTCTGTAGGTGCGCGATTTCAATTCTTCTTCTTCTTCTTCTTCCTCTGCTTGTGTCGGAGATCAGCGTCCGGTATAATACCATGCTGTCCAGTAATTAGATTTTCAATATATACTGATATACATGTTAAAAATATTGGTTTGTATTTTCTCTCCGTGCTTTACANGCTTCACTAGGTGATTTGCTTGATGCATTATATGGTGTGTCACATTGTGCTCCATATATTAAAGTCACTGCTTTATCTGTCCTGACTTGTGAAATAGTGCTGGTGCCCCTATGTACATGTACATTAGCAATATGTACTGGATTAATCTGTTCCTGTTGATTGCTGATCACGGCGAAAGCTCTATTTGGCTGTAGCTCTCAAAATTAAAAGGAGAGTATACCCCAAAATAATATTTCTTCAACAGGAGCAGAAAAATGAAATGAACAAAACAAAGAAAGTTTGAGAAAAATTTGACAACTAATAAGAAAGTTATGAATGTTTATATATTTAGACAAATTGGCAACTGATGATGTCATAGGTGCACAACTGACCATTTATTACATTCACATCAATGTCATAAAATTTTAATTTTTTCCCCAAAAATATGATTTCCTCAAAATTTAACCATAGGATATCTTTCTTTTATAGATATGTAGATCCACTATTGCATGTTAACATTCATACAAAGTTACAAACTTTGCAACGTTCTGTAAAAAGGAGGAATTTTGCACCATATTTATAATGAAAACTCTGGTTAGTTGTGCACCCATGATGTCATCAAATTGGCATCATCTCTGGGAACTGGAAATTTCCACTGATTTGTCAATTTTTACAAATCTTTAAAGGTTTGTAACTTTTTTTATTACTTGTCTGATGTTCTTCAAACTTTTTTTGTTTCACTCACAAATTTTGTTCTGCTTCTGTTTATTTTTTGGTAGACTCTTCTTCTTAAAAAAAGGGAATTTGCTCCAATTTATGCATGGTAAATTATACTGTTACCAGTTACTGTTATATCCAGTTACCACACACTTTAAAATTTCACTATCAATAACTTTGTCATTATATTTCAGCTATACAATCATGAAAATATACTAAAATGTTTTCAGATCTCATCAACATTCCAAACACTCCATATATTTGTCATAATTACTGCGCTACAACCTGTGCGCATTTTTCTGTAGGTGCGCGATTTCAATTCTTCTTCTTCTTCTTCCTCTGCTTGTGTCGGAGATCAGCGTCCGGTATTACCATGCTGTCCAGTAATTAGATTTTCAATATATACTGATATACATGTTAAAAATATTGGTTTGTATTTTCTCTCCGTGCTTTACAGATGCAAGTGTGAAGGTGTATGCCAAGCAAGCCCTGAGTGAAGGACACCGCTATGGACCGTTCAGGGCCAGTCTGTCGGACATTGGCCCCGAGGATGAGGTGGAGATGGGCCAATGGAAGGTGAAAAAACATAAGATATCTTTTAAACAGTGTACTACAAAATTCCTATTGGCATTAGGCCTAAAAATAGTTTGAATGCCCTCCAATTGATGCTGTTTGTGAACAGCTAAAATGATGCAAGAAAGTTTTGCAAGTAAAGCTCTTTTAGCGGACCATGAACACCAACACCAGTGGTCAACAAAGTAATTTTATCCTTGTCAGGTTTCTTTAAATTCAATTTAGTCCTTCTTTTCACATGATCAGGAAAGAATATATGAAAATTGTTTTATCTTAATCAGATATCAAAGTAATTGCCATCGCCTCCAAAAAGGGTTGGCATACCAAAAGAGCAGTGGTACATGCTAGCAACAAATTCATCAGAAATTTGTATTCAAACAATACATAAGTTAATGTTCTTTTTCATCAAGGACTTCAATCAAGTATAAAATGCACTCTATATTTTTTACTTCAGATATTTGGTGAAGATGGACAGTGTCACCAGCTGGAAAGCAATGATTTCTCCATTCCCGGCTGGCTGAGATTTGTCAAGACAACAACTTCAAGGGATGAACAAACACTGACTCTCATACAGCAAGGCAAAGTCTTCTTTTTTGAGGTCAGTAATAATTTGGTCACATGTAATCCAGGATGGATTTTCATGAAGCTCGTAGCAGCGACAAGAATTGATTCTCCTAAAGTTACCATGTCAACAGTTACTATATCTGTTATCAACAGTTAGAGATAGAGCTTTTCATCTAATCAACATTATTGAATTGGATTTATTTTGCAAAAAAATCGTTGTGAAAAGCTTCATTTGAGAAACACCCTCCAGTCTTACTATTATTCAGGCACTTATGTTTTGGCACCACTTCTTGATGTGTTATTTTTTTCCTATGTATTTTCAAAGTTCTGGAGTGTTCACACTGAAACACGTTTTATTAAATTCTGTAAAAGGCAGTCAAAAGTTACCCTTCCATTGTTTCTTGAAAATGAAAATGTTTATATAAAAGATATGCTCCTGTTGCAGATTACCTTGCTGTGATAAATAGAAAGTCTGACACAATAAAATTGATTCATATCAAGCATAGAAAGTGTCAATAAAGATATTTTAAAACTTAGATTTCATCTTCCCAATGCTCCACAAGTAGGCAGGATTATTCTACCCCGATACTTAGCGGGTTTACTAAAAGATGCATATTTTATGAGTTCTTTATATTGAAAGGTTGTTCTTGAAAACCCAAAAGCCTGCCCGAGGCTTGCCCGATGTAGCGACAAGTAATGTGTGCAAAGTGCATTCGAAGTAGTTTAGTTCAATTAATGCAAGCCAGCCTAAGAAATCCCACAGAACTATATTTTGTGGCAAGAAACATTTTGAATTTGAATCAACATGTATTTGTAAACTGGCCTATTCTGTACCATGCCTGTTCATTCCTTTTTATTTTCCATTCAAACGCTCTTATCATTTTCTCACAGGTAACCAGATATGTTTCTAAAGGGATGGAGCACGGCCTGTTCGGCATCAAGGGTGAAGCACCGCCTCCCCCACCACCTCCTGATCCGACCAAGAAAAGAAGAGGGCGCCCTCGTAAGATCAAGCTCTCACCGGAAGAACAGGCCGAAGCTGATGCTGAGAGGAAGAGATTACGGGAGGAAGCCAAAGCAAAGANATACCATGCTGTCCAGTAATTAGATTTTCAATATATACTGATATACATGTTAAAAATATTGGTTTGTATTTTCTCTCCATGCGTACAGATGCAAGTGTGAAGGTGTATGCCAAGCAAGCCCTGAGTGAAGGACACCGCTATGGACCGTTCAGGGCCAGTCTGTCGGACATTTGTCCTGATGATGAGGTTGAGATGGGCCAATGGAAGGTGAAAGAACATGAGATATCTTTTAAACAGTTTACTACAAAATTCCTATTGGCATTAGGCCTAAAAATAGTTTGAATGCCCTCCAATTGATGCTTTTTGTGAACAGCTAAAATGATGCAAGAAAGTTTTGCAAGTAAAGCTCTTTTAGCGGACCATGAACACCAACACCAGTGGTCAACAAAGTAATTTTATCCTTGTCAGGTTTCTTTAAATTCAATTTAGTCCTTCTTTTCACATGATCAGGAAAGAATATATGAAAATTGTTTTATCTTAATCAGATATCAAAGTAATTGCCATCGCCTCCAAAAAGGGTTGGCATACCAAAAGAGCAGTGGTACATGCTAGCAACAAATTCATCAGAAATTTGTATTCAAACAATACATAAGTTAATGTTCTTTTTCATCAAGGACTTCAATCAAGTATAAAATGCACTCTATATTTTTTACTTCAGATATTTGGTGAAGATGGACAGTGTCACCAGCTGGAAAGCAATGATTTCTCCATTCCCGGCTGGCTGAGATTTGTCAAGACGACCACTTCAAGGGATGAACAAACACTGACTCTCATACAGCAAGGCAAAGTCTTCTTTTTTGAGGTCAGTAATATTTTGGTCACATGTAATCCAGGATGGATTTTCATGAAGCTCGTAGCAGCGACAAGAATTGATTCTCCTAAAGTTACCATGTCAACAGTTACTATATCTGTTATCAACAGTTAGAGATAGAGCTTTTCATCTAATCAACATTATTGAATTGGATTTATTTTGCAAAAAAATCGTTGTGAAAAGCTTCATTTGAGAAACACCCTCCAGTCTTACTATTATTCAGGCACTTATGTTTTGGCACCACTTCTTGATGTGTTATTTTTTTCCTATGTATTTTCAAAGTTCTGGAGTGTTCACACTGAAACACGTTTTATTAAATTCTGTAAAAGGCAGTCAAAAGTTACCCTTCCATTGTTTCTTGAAAATGAAAATGTTTATATAAAAGATATGCTCCTGTTGCAGATTACCTTGCTGTGATAAATAGAAAGTCTGACACAATAAAATTGATTCATATCAAGCATAGAAAGTGTCAATAAAGATATTTTAAAACTTAGATTTCATCTTCCCAATGCTCCACAAGTAGGCAGGATTATTCTACCCCGATACTTAGCGGGTTTACTAAAAGATGCATATTTTATGAGTTCTTTATATTGAAAGGTTGTTCTTGAAAACCCAAAAGCCTGCCCGAGGCTTGCCCGATGTAGCGACAAGTAATGTGTGCAAAGTGCATTCGAAGTAGTTTAGTTCAATTAATGCAAGCCAGCCTAAGAAATCCCACAGAACTATATTTTGTGGCAAGAAACATTTTGAATTTGAATCAACATGTATTTGTAAACTGGCCTATTCTGTACCATGCCTGTTCATTCCTTTTTATTTTCCATTCAAACGCTCTTATCATTTTCTCACAGGTAACCAGATATGTTTCTAAAGGGATGGAGCACGGCCTGTTCGGCATCAAGGGTGAAGCACCGCCTCCCCCACCACCTCCTGATCCGACCAAGAAAAGAAGAGGGCGCCCTCGTAAGATCAAGCTCTCACCGGAAGAACAGGCCGAAGCTGATGCTGAGAGGAAGAGATTACGGGAGGAAGCCAAAGCAAAGAGGGTATGTTTCAGATTTTAGTGCAATCACTTCATGTGTTTGCACATAACCCAGATTGTGTCTTTAAAGTCTTTGTATTGGGCAATTAAATTTACATATTTTTGACCTTCCTGGCATAACTTTGCATTTGGCAGGTTCAATTGCAAATTACAAAGAAGTTTAACACTCTTGATTGATTATGGTTGAAGACATTTAGAAAGTTAAAAAAAAAAGGAAAAAAATTAGGGTGAAGTGCACACAAAGGTTGTCAAATTTATGGTATTGTCCACAAATACATCTTGGAAATACAAATAGTTCGAAAATATAAAGAAGGTACATTTGTAAATTTCAGAACTTTTCGAATTTCCATTGTTTTCATGTTGGGTGTGTGTGGAGAGGGGATGAGTGTGTGTTTAATTTTAATGTTGAGAGCAGAATTAATGCAAAATATCTCACGATTGTATGTGAATTGTACAAAAACTTCGAAAAAATGGCTTTCTTTCATTTGCAGGATCAACTGATTGCTGAGCAGTTGGACGGTTCAGGTCTTACCCCAGGGAGGAGCCGAAAGTGTGTCGTCTGTGGACTGAGGTTTAGCAACTCTGTGCTCTTCATGAAGCACCGGAGGTCGTGCGGTATCATCAAGGAGGTCGGAGGGGAGAAGCTGGACAGCGATGACGAGCTCGATGTCGACCTTGTTAGTGAAGTCGGTGATGATGTCGCGGAGGATGCCCCAGAGGATGTTGGAGAGGAGTCGATGGATGGCATCGACATGGTGGAAGGGGAGGGGATTTCCCATGAGGGGATTCCACACGAGGGAATTCCAGAAGATGGGATGCCAGAGGATGGGATGCCTGTAGAGGGGATGGCTGAGGAGGGGATGCCTAATATGGTGGGGAACCTTGCCGACGGGATGGAGGAAGGAGAGGAGAGTATCCTAGATTCTGCAAGTAAAACAGAAGACGCGATAAATTCATTAGTGGGAGACGCAGAGTGGCTTGCGCCGCAGGTGAAGAGACCACGTGGACGGCCGCGAAAGGACGGACAGCTGCCCATCGTGCGGAAGAAGCGTGGACGCAAACGCAAACGGCATCGCTACAACGAGGACCTGGACTACAATGCTAAGGCGGTCTACAACAAGGCCTCCGCTGGACCACCACCTCCGGAGTGCGAGCCCACCAAGTTCCATCCGGAGAAGTACCCCTTCGGTTGCGACACCTGCAACAATTACTTCCCCACGCAGACATGGTTTGACCTTCACTGCATGCAGCATGAAGATCCCAAACTCCAGTATCTGATCTGTAATATTTGTGATGAGGCATTCAGGTATCTGCTCACGTACAACGCGCATCTCGTGGAGGTGCATGGGGAGATGAGCAAGAGGCAACAGGTGCTGTCAGAGAAGTTTAGATGCGATGTGTGTAAACGTGCCTTCAGATCACCCATCCATCTTGAGAGGCACATCAGGCGGGCGAATAATGCAGGTGATTATCATCATCATTACTTCATACATCTCGTACAGTTTTATTATGAAGGTGACATATTTGCTTCATCTTATTGAAATTTAATATGTTCTGGAACTGATAATTTTTGTATATTTTTTAAGCCTCCATCAAATCTTCATAACTAGTATGATCATGATTGTGCTCATCATCATCATAATCATCACTACCACCACCACCACCATCATCATCATCATCATCATTATCATCATCATCATCATCATATGATTCTGTATACTTGCAAAGAACAGTTCTTTATTGTTAATATTGCCGCCAACAAATGACCTTCATTACATAATTTTCCTCATCATCACTATCATCATAATTATCATCTGCATCATAATCACCACCACCAATTTCTTCAAGGAATATGCCAATATTATGGCTAGTGGTGTATCTCTGTCCTCAATATAATTTGTTAACTCTATAATGTCCTTTCCAACCTGCCAAACTTTGTCAACCATCAACATCACCACTACCGATGCATTATCATTGTTGTAATCACCATCAGTATGATAATATGTCTCCTTTCTCTTCTTTCCACTCTCAGAACCCCCTCCTAAAGGACCAGTGCAGGTGAAATGTAAATTCTGTGAGAAGACATTCACCATGGAACAAGGTCTGGAGAACCACACAGTGAAACATCATCCGGAATTCAACCGGTATCAGTGTACAGCTGACGACTGCCTTGAAACATTTGCTTCAAGAGGTATGTAAAATGCCAATTGAGTCCTCATTGTCCATGTAACTTTTAGTAGGTGCATGTTTGTAAGTTATTTCTGTCGTCCCATCCCTGATTGTGCCCAACCTCTCCATCTCCCCTCCAAATTCCTTCCCCATCTCTCTTTGCCCCTTTCACTCCCTCTTTGTGCCCTTTTTATGTCCACTCTACCCTTCTTTTTCCCTCCCTCTTCAGTCCCTCTCCCCTTCATCACCCCTCTTCCTCCCCCTCTTCCTTCCTCTCTCCCCTCCTACCCTCTCCCCCTCTTTTACCCTCCCTCTACTCCTTCTTCTCCCTCTCCCCCTTCCCCTTCCTCCCACCCCCCCTTCTCTATGTGATATTGGTTTCTCTTGAAATTGATTGGTGTGGTCTAATTAATGTAGAAAAAGATTTTTTTTATTTTGATTCTATTCTATTTATATAAGGGGCTTACATTTTTATGTTGTACTTGACAAGTCAAAAATTTACCCCAAAGCTTGCTCATTATAGCAATAAGTATTGTATGCAAACTGGACTTCAAGTATTGTAGTTAATTGCAACTGACTAGTTTGAGGAAAACTAGCAACTTCGCTCATCTTCAATAAATGTGCATACATTTGAATCTAACAAGCCTCTTACATTAATTTTTTTTATTTTTGTAGTTCCATGAATTTTGCAAGATCTTTCTTTTTATTTTTCCAGAGGACAGAGCGAGTCATCTGGAGAATTTCCATGGTTTAGATCCATGCCATATCTACAAGTGCCCCGTCACAGGCTGCAGTAAGGCTTACACATCTGTCGCCTCGCTCAATTATCATTACGCCCTCAGGCATACACTAGAAAAGTAAGTACGGATTTTCTTTATAATAATAAACTACCGGTAGCAAGCAATGTTGAAAATTTCAATGGCACAAGTTAATGAATACTGGTATTATTAGTATTCAAATAATCATGCAGGTCCAATACTCGGATGCCTCATAATGAAAGATTTGTACCTGAATTCATTAAAACTTTAGGTATTTTGCTTGTGAGGTATGCGTAAAGAAGTGAGCGACTACGTGAGGACATGAAAAAACAAAGCACCAAGAAGAATGACTCTCCTCATAAGTGTGGACGTGCCTTCAAAAATGTTAAACTACCAAATTGTGTTGAAATTCAGGAAACCTTTTGAATTTGTTCCCTCCTTTCGGAGATGTCCCTTTGTTATCATATTGATTGATTGTTCTTTTGTTTGCGAGATATATGGCAAGAAGTGGGTGAAGATTGGACGACTACTTGAACACATAAGACGCACATCACAGAGAAGAACAAGCTTTGCGATGAGTGTGGACATGCTCTCAAAACTTTCCCATTCTTGTATTGCAATTTAGAGATTCGTTCCATATCTTAATTCTCCTTTCTAGGGTGTACGTTTATAATTTCATTGTTTGTTTCAGGCCTTTTGTTTGTGAGCTAAACAGAAAGAAGTGGATGAAGATTGGGCGTCTACGTGAGCACATGAAAACATGTAGTACGGGAGTTCTGTCACAATGGGTTTTCAAACTATACACCATTGTTCTGTTACACTTCAGAAATGATGCATCATTTTATTGTTTGTTTCAGGCCTTTTGTTTGTGAGATATGCGGCAAGAAGTGGGTGAAGATTGGGCGACTACGTGAGCACATGAAGACGCATAGCACAGAGAAGAACGAGCTTTGTGACGAGTGTGGACGTGCCTTCAAAACCAGACCAGAACTGAAAGACCACAAGTTGGAAGCCCATACAGACAGTGAGTACTTAAAAGTAGAGTGTACCCCAAAATAAAAATATAGAGGAGCAGAAAAATTAATCCATTGAACACTGACTTTTCTAATACCCATANCCCCCCCCCCCCAGTTGGAATAGGGTTAAAATAGATAAATGAGCAAGCAATCTTGAAGAATTTCATGGGTTAGATCCATGCTACTGGCTGCAGCAAGGCCTACACATCTGTTGCTTCACTCAACTGTCATTATGCACTCGGACATACTCAAGAAAAGTAAGAACTGATTTGCTTTAATAAACAAGCAAGCGATGTTGAAATTTTCCATGGCACAGATGTGTGCTACATCTACAAGTGCCCTGTCACTGGCTGCAGTAAAGCTTATACATCTGTCGCTTCGCTCAACTATCATTATGCCCTCAGGCATACACTAGAAAAGTAAGTATTGATTTGCTTTATAATAGATAAATGAGCAAGCAATCATGAAGATTTTCATGACTCATGTCCATGCTACTGGCTGCGGAAAGTCCTACACATCTGTTGCTTTGCTTAACTTGTGCACTCAGGCATACAATGGAAAGTAAGTACTAAAGAGGTACGATTACTAGATAGGAAATGTATTTTATACACAAGGGTTATTCATGACAACCCAATAGCGTGCTCTAGACTTGCCAGACATAGTAGTTCAATTGTTAGTTGTGGATTTAGGGAATACAACGTTTAAACCTCGGAATCCTGTCCTCATTACAATGCCATCCAATTATCCCAGGATTTTCAAATAGTAAAATTGATGTATACTGGTGTTTTTAGTATTCAAATTTGCATTCAGGGCCATATATTTGGATGCCTTCTAATGAACAGTTATAGTGAAAAATGAATACCTTAATTCATTCAAGCTTTAGGCATTTTGCTTGTGAGATATGCAAGAAGAAATGGGCGACTACGTGAGCACATCGTGAGCACGTTAAAACACAAAGCACCCAGAAGATTGATGCGCCTTCAAAATGTTAAAATACTGAAGTGTGTTGAAATTCAGGATATCGTTTTTAATTTGAGTTTTCCTTTTCGAGGTTTCCTTTTGTGATCATACATCATTTCCTTGTTTGTTTCAGGCCTTTTGTTTGCAAGAAATGAGGGAAAAAGTGGGTCAAGATCGGGCGACTGCATTAGCATATACAGGAGTTCTGTCACAATGTGTTTGAAGAAATATACACCATTATTCTGTTACAATTTAGTGATTCTTTTCAAATCTTAATTCTCCATTCCAAGGTTTACTTTTATAATTTCATTGTTTGTTTCAGGCCTTTTGTTCATGAGATATGCAGTAAGAAGTGGATCAGGATCAGGCGACTGCGTTAGCATATGAATGGAGAAGGAGCTTAATACGAGTGTGACATGCTTTAGAAAATTGTAACTATTTAAGTGTGTTATAATTCAGGAAATATTATTCAATGTGGATGCCACTCTCTGTGAGTCCTCTTTCTAACCATTAATCATGTCATTGTTTGGTTCAGGCCTTTTGTTTGCGAGATATGCGGTAAGAAGTGGGTAAAGATTGGGCGACTACGTGAGCACATGAAGACGCATAGCACAGAGAAAAACGAGCTTTGCGACGAGTGTGGACGTGCCTTCAAAACCAGACCAGAACTGAAAGACCACAAGTTGGAAGCCCATACAGACAGTGAGTACTTAAAAGTAGAGTGTACCCCAAAATAAAAATATAGAGGAGCAGAAAAATTAATCCATTGAACACTGACTTTTCTAATACCCATAGGCCCGTATTCTGATGTCAGGTTTAACTTAAACTAGAGTTTAAATATTTGGTTTAAGTATGGAAAGCCAAAAGAGGCTTGAATCTATAACAGTCGATGTTTAATTTACCAGCACATTTGGCACTCATAGTACTTAAAACTGTCTCGGAATAAAAACTTCAATAGTTTTCTACATTATGAGAGCATGGGAAAAGAGAGCAGTTAACATAAGAATTATACATTGTAAATAAAGTTTTGGCACTTTTGGCCACCCAAACTTAAACCACAGATTTAGACCAGGGTTAACTTAAACCTCGCTATCGGAATACGGGCCATAGACTTTGTGCAGGGACTACCTAGTTCCAGTATTCCAAGAGTTAACTGAACATGAAGCAAGGGCTATCTCATTGCAGCCCTCAGGGACTGAGCTGTAAATAGCTCTCCTAGAAGCTGTCAAGGAGAATTTTAGGGGAGTAAAATTGTATCTCCATATAGTAAGATAAGGATATCAAGGGTCTCTATAAATCACCGCCCCCCCCCCTTAAAAAAAACATGGAGAGCTTGAGAAGAGCATCGTTCTCTTTCATCTTAAATGTTGGTCCCTAAACTCCTTTTGCTTTGTTAAAGCCTGTCAGGGCTGTACTTAGATTCATGCACAGTGACTGCACTGCGACTGCTGCAATCTTTGTCTTGTTTGGCTTTATTTCTCTTCAAATTGTATTCTCCCCTTCAAAGGTTATTGAAGTTGAATTTAGGGTTCATTTCATTTGGCCTACAGCCTTATGAAATAGGGAACTAAACAGCACATTTTCCAAATTCCATTAACAACCAGGGTGTAACTAATAGTATTATCTTCATGAAATATCATTTTCTGCAAATTTTCTTTAGCTGGCAAAGAAAAGCTCAACTGCCGCTTCTGCACAGCGACATTCAGCAGACGTAGCTCGAGATCGTACCATGAACGGAAGCATCGCAATGAGGCACCATATATCTGTCCAAAACCAGGCTGTAACAAGCGCTTTGTCGCCGTCATCGACTACAAGAGACATTTGATCTATCACACAGGTATGAGCATGCTCTTTGGGGGTATTGCTAGAAAGTTGCAATCATTTGCAAGTTGCAATTGATGGGCATGAAAAAATAAAAAACTATCATTTCATTCCAGTTTTGTTGAGAAGGTAGACCATGCAGTAATGAAAAAGCATGTCTCAATCTGCAATTGATTTGCAGTTGATTTGCAGTCAATCGCAATCAATTGCAATTTTCTAGCTATATTCCCTATAAATGTGAAGGACATAGCTTCATCTTGGCTCTATCAACCAAACATCCTTTTCTTTGTTATGCAAAAAAAAAAATGACTGTAGCTAAATTAAGCAACTGCACCATTCATAGGTGCTAAATTTTGGCCTCCGTCTTTTCCACTTGGCTGATTATGGCTGAGTTGCATCATGATTTTGATAACTTTATAACATTGCCATTGGTGAACTGAAATACCTCTACAACTGTAGCTGAGGAGAATACACCTTATGACCTTAGATAACCAAGTGGAAAGTGATCAAAATTTGTCTCATCAAACTGACCCAAGGTGACCTTTTAATGATTCCAGCCAATCCCTTTCCTTTCCTCGAAGTGCTAAGCTATACTGCAGCAACTGCTTCATACCCATCCTTGTAAATTGCATGATAATTCATGTTATTGTGATCAAGTTTTTCCATTATTTTTATTATTTTTTAAAATTCATCTTTTAATGATTGCAAACCATTCCTTTCCTTTCCTCAAGGTGCCAAGCTCTATCGATGTCGCTACTGCAGCAACTGCTTCACACGCAGCGACTACCTCAAAGGCCATGAGAAACGCCACGTCCTACGAGGCGAGCAGATCGACGCGGCGCCCCCTATAGAGGAAACGGTGACGATCAAGGTTCCATGGCCGATGGAGAAAGCGGTGAAGATTCAAGGACAGAATGTGGTGGTGTCTATCGAGCCGGATCCTACTTTGTCTGAAGGGGACATGACTGCTGAAGCACTGATTGCTCTTGACAATCTACAAAATGTGAGTTTATTACCATTATATGAAATGATTTTCATTCTTTTTACCCTTCCACATGGCTTATTTATTTATTATCTACTAGACATATTTTGAAAAAAGTCGTCCATGAATCATTGTTTCTCAAAAATTGCATATAATCCATTATTACAAGTAACCCAAGACAATGATCGCACTATTCATCCAAAACCTATGTGCAACTCAGTGAAATAAAAGGTAAAACTTTGTTTCATTTTAGGCCATTGACTACTTGATTATGTCATTCTTGTAGATTTTGAGCCCATAGATGCATGGCTTACCGAGTACCACTACCAGCAGTCAATGGGTTAACAATTAAATAATCTGTTGGTCACCATGTTTCACTGAATGCTTTGTGGTTCTGTCTTTTGTTTAGGTACCTGTTGAAATCAATGAAGATGGAAGCCAGGTTGTTAGCACGACGGAAGCAGGAGATATTGTGCAGCAAGCAGCACAACAGGTTAGTCTTGCCTTCCTTTTTATTGGAATTAAAATTAGAGAAGAGTAGCCCCTTCCCTGTCCTCAATCACATCCAAACTTAACCTTAGTCCCATTAGGCAAAAAAATAACCAAATTGTTTGGATGTCCTCAACAGACCTTCCCTCTGAAAATGGCTGGGCTATACCATACACTCGTGAAGAGTACAATCTGCTTTATCCACATTGCACAATTTTGAGGCAACCACTTGATCTGCCGTCAAAGTCGGGGGGGGGGGGGGGGGGGGTAGTCTGATTTGAATTGACATTACTCTGTAAGAAAAGTGCTGAGTAGATTTTGAAAGATTTTTTTCTATAATGCAGTAAGATATAGGATAAACTTTTTCATCTGTTTATTGCTTTAATGTGGACATAATGCCATATTAAATTCAATGTAAATGCAGCTGAATGAAAAGTTTATTTTTGTCTCTCCCCATTCTTATCCCAGGCAATGACAAGTGATATAGAAGGCACGCAGATCCTCCAGCTGGTTGATGGTACCACCTTTGCCACCAACTCGGCCTCTGCAGCCATCCAAGAGGCCGTCGCCCAGGCCCAGGCGCAAGTCCAAGCCCAAGTCGGGGCAGCGTCCAGCATAGAGGGCGAAGGTGCTGAGGGTATGCCGGAGGGTACACAGGTGCTTCTTAGGACTGGTGATGAGCAAGGGAATGCTCTACTTGGCGGTACCGAGATTACGATGGAAGGTGCCACGAGCGAGCAGGCGGCGCTGGTCTTGCAACAGCTGGCGTCTGAAAATGCTCAGGTAAGCGATGTTTTGCATGTACGCTTAGAGTTTGGTAAAATGTTTCTTGGTGGTACTGAGATTACGATGGAAGCTGCCATTAGTGAACAGGATCATATGAATGTGCAATGATACTAGAGTGAGGCAAACCAATTGGTGGCCCAGCCGGCGATATTCAAGGGAAAGGCTTTGAAGGTATTCCCGATGGTACACAGGTGCTTCTTAGGACTGGTGATGGGCAAGGGAATGCTCTGCTTGGCGGTACCGAGATTACGATGGAAGGTGCCACGAGTGAAAAGGCGGCGCTGGTGTTACAGCAGCTAGCATCTGAGAATGCTCAGGTAAGTGATGTGTTATAGCAAAGCGTTATGCAAATTGTTGTTTGTTGGTACTGGGATTACAATGGAGGGTGCTACGAGTAAGCAGGCAGCACTGGTGTTGCAGCAGCTTGCGTCTGACAATGCTCAGGTAAGTGATGTTTGGCGTGTACGCTTAGAGTAAGGCTGAATGTCCATTGCTGGTATTGAGATTACGATGGAGGGTGCCATAAGTGAACAGGCAGCACTGGTCTTGCAACAGAGAATGCGCAGGTAAGCGATATTTTGCATGTACGCTTAGAGTTAGGTGAATGTCGATTGATGGACATGAGCTCATGATGGAAGGTGCCACAACTGAACAGCACCTAGCATCTGAGAATACTCAGGTAAGTGATGTTTTGCATTTAAGTATGTTTCTTGGTTGTGCTGAAATTATGATGGAAGGTGCTACAAGTAAACTGCTGACTGACCATTTGTTGATTGTTTGTAATAATATTGTTCATTGAAGTTTAAGAGGTTCATCATGCACACTTTTTTGGTGAAAGTCTATTGATGTAATATTGGTCATTTTCTTTCTTTTTATTCTCAGGTCATCTTGCATCCCTCTGGTCAAGAAGGTCTCTCCACAATGCAAGCTACTCTTCAAAACGAGAACGGAGAAACAAGCATTGTTGTTGTCAACCTTGCCACGCAACCCGACGGCTCCGTCACCGCCATCTCGTCTGCTGAAGCTGAACAACTAGCCCTCAGAGCAAGTGCCGCTGCTGATGGCACCATCACTACCGAGGACGGTACCATGATCATAACATCCACCGCGGGCGGCACCGCTACACAAGATGGCACCATGATTATCACGTCGGCAGCAGACGGCACTGCTACACAAGATGGCACGATGATTATTACGTCGGCAGCCGATGGCACCGCCACGCAAGACGGCACCATGATAATCACGACATCTGCCGACGGGACCTTCCATGATGAACATGGCAACCAGATCACCATCGCGTCTAGTGCTGATGGGGATGAGACCGTTTCCATGGTAGCACCGGATGGGACTATCCAGACTGAAGATGTTCAGGAGATGATGTTGGTGGTGCAGGAGGAGGAAGAGACAACGTCGGAGAATGTCACTAGCTTACAGGTAGAAGAGGTGATGGAGCAAGAATAGTACTTGCACTGAGTTATGTGCTGTCACCACTTGTGTTGTTAGAAATCATTTTCATGGTGGCATCGAATGGAACTATTCAGACGGAATATAGTCAGGAGATGATGCCCATGGTACAAGAGGAGGAGACGACATTCGAGAATGTCACCAGCAGAGTAGAAAAATAGAAAGGAGAAAGAAGAGGACCGGCATGGTTACCACCCATAATGTCGCCATGGAGACAGATGATGATCATTGGTAGTGCAGTTGGAGGAGTCGATGTCAGAGAATATGACCAGTTTACAAGTAGAAGAGGGCATTTACCAAAATTAGGAATCGTGCTGATTTATGAACGCTTTTACCCCAAGCAATTCCACAAAAGTGTTGGGTCCGTTTCTCTGCATCTTTTAAAAACGGGTCAATGAAATTTCTTGGAATTAGATATGAAATTTATCTTTTGTATCAATGAATTTCATTGAATAAAATTAACAAGAGATTCAGTTGCTCCTCGATATGTCTGTAACTATCCACCGATTTTACAGTGTTGTATCCGTCATATACACAATACAAGGTTTCCTTTGTGTGCTTACATGTATATGGCACATGTCTAGCTGCAAGCAAATAGTTAGCAAGACGTCAGTAATCGAGTGCCATCTCAAAGAGAATTGATAGTGACTTCTATCCTTAGTTGTGTTTCATAAAGCTGTTCGTAGATCTATGTAAGACTGGTGACCCTTTCCTGCACTCAATGATAATTCTTGTTGCTGAATCACACCTGGGAAAGTGTCACCAGTCATTCGTAGAGTCATGCATAGCTCTACAAACAGCTTTATGAAACACAACCCTGATCTTACATGCTAGTTGCAAATCAACATTTTCATCATCATCAAAGGAAGTTTATTTTTGCATAAGTGTTATTTCATTTATTTGGCATTACATAGATAATTATGGTAGAGAAAGATATTTCCTAATTTTGATCCAGGTTCAATTAACTTGATTTTAATTTCAGTCCTACACGTTTTTTGTAATACATGCTCGTATTACTTCCATTAGAGTTATGTCATTTCATAGAAAAGTGGGCGAAAACAGTAATCAAATTTGTCATTAAGTACTGCCTATTAGGTATTTTGAGAACAAAAAATCAACAATTTTAATATAGAAATAGCGCTTTCAATAATTTTCAATTATAAATTTTTGCTATGGTTTTGTTTTAGGCTTGATTAAAAGATTAGATTAATTCTTAATACAGTGTATATTTATATTATTTATGTCCTCCACCATCCGTTAGATTAATTTAAACAAGCCGACATGTGCTTGCATTGTATATAAAATGTATATAATGTAGATACTGTGAAATAAACTTATGTAAATTCGCACAAACGCTGCTTTATAACATTCCGAAGCATAAAATGCTAATTTTATTTAATTGATGTATGACTTGGTAGTACAGTCTAACCTCGTTATAACGAGGACGTTGGGACCAGAGTAATTACCTCTTTATATTGAAACCTTGTTATATCAGGGTCAAAATACAATAAAATACAAAGAGATGGAACCAGGAAAATTACCTTGTTATAACGAGAGCTCGTCATATGAGTGCTCTTTATAACGAGGTTTGACTGTATGAGTATCCGCCTCATGGGCTTGAACCCCCAGCTTCGTCATACCCAAAAAAAACTTGTCAAAGTGAGACCTGACTACTTGCCAGGTGTTTTGAATTTACCAATTGACTACTGAATTCTTGAATTCCATAGACTCTACGCAGGGTCAAATTGGGTTCAGTTGTTGACGAGTAAAAATAGGGATATGGTATCTGTAAGATTATGCAGCTGTGCAGGTTCTGTTGGAAGACCAGCGTATCACTAGACCCTTCCGTAGGACTGTCACAACTTCTGAAACCTCAAGGTTTCGGTATGAACTCTGCTAAAGTTGTCATTAATTTCAGCTACTTTCTTGATTAAAGATTGGTATGAATATAATTTCCAAATGAAGGAAATTAATGGTATTTTTTACTCAAGGTGTGCTTTTGTATAGGTTGTAGATATTTTGTCAGTTAAAGCCCATGTATAGTTTTGGTAAAGATTAAAGAAATGTGAATTTTGGGGATATATACCATGACATATAGTTTCTATACACATTTCAA
>BQKZ01012268.1:3235-14114 GCA_036244855.1 Temnopleurus reevesii | reverse complement strand
CATCAAAATATCACTCTCACCTTCTGAAAGGTCGACTGATCCTTCACTAATGTCATCTTCACTCCTGTCATCAAAAGTTTCTTCCAACACAATCGTCTTGCGAGACGCCATTATGAAATGTAATGCAGCACTTTCGATATGGAGATACGAGTGGAAAAGTGCTCTAAAAATAGTTGCAAGACCCGTGATTTTTTTTAATGTCGCCCTCTGTAGTTCATAGTCATCACAATGCTATTCAGGTGCTATTTGCCCAGTAGGGGTATGCATACCGCGGTGCTAACCCTTTTAATAAGACAATTAGGTGAGCACGTAATATTACGTCGCCCGCACAAAGTGTACACACGGCAAGCACGTAATATTACGTGGTGAGCAGCCAAGTGGTTAAAAGATTTTTCATACCTTTATACTTAGGATTATGAATTCTACCCGGCAGACATATACAGTACATTATGTTGTGGTTCTTTTTATAAAATTTCCTATTTATTCACTTCATTTACTTGTAACTTTGCTTATGATTAAGATTCTGCTACAATCGAAAGCTAAAGCTATTTTTTAAATTCATATAATGTTTCCTTATATCTTTTAAATTTGATATCCCCTCTTCAACTCTCATCTAAAGAATATAATTGATTGATATACTGTATAGTGGAGAATGTTCACGGGGGTTAATTTTAGTGCTTTTCGAGGTAAAATTGTTGACTGCGAATTTAAGACCGGCGAAAATTATCCCTCAAAATTTGTACAAAAAGTTAATATGAGGAGTACCAGAAACTTTGCGTTTTGGATTGGCATGATAACGATTTCAATGTTTAAATCGTGTGTAAATTTGCATTGCCAACTTCAATCTCCAGAATATACTGTGATTATAAGGTATTCCTTGTAATTTTTTGGCCTTTAAAAGCATTCTTTTGTAGCAGTAATCACTTCTGTATCATGAAAAGTCATCATGAGTCCGGTCAGGAAATTATACTTCTTTTTCATGGATTGTATCCAAGAATTCAATACCCCGCGAAAATGTTCATGGACTAACCAGTCGCAAAATTATCCCGCTATACAGTACATGTATGGTTGGCATCCCTAAACTCACCTTTGCCTTCAGATCCTGTGAGGACAGGAATTCATTCCCTTGCAGCAAAGCAACAAGATCCTTGTAGATTCCTCGTTGGACTGAAGATGACAAAGTAAACGAAAAATAATTCAAAATATCAAGGGTGCTAACAAGACACAAAAGAAAATTTATTCCTTTACCACATGTGATACCTGTTCAACATTTCTCTTCAAAACAAGAATTAGAGAAATTTCTTTTATGTATATGAAGCTATTGTGAATACTTGAATGTAAGTTGTTTACATCGTCAAGTTTCCAACTACCTTGTCCCTTCTGCGCACAATGATGACAAAAACATTCGTATTCACACTTACGGGGTGTTGTTCAAGATCAATTGCAAATCGTAACACGCATTTTCATTCGAGCACGGTATGCGCATTTAACAAGACGCGCATGAAACAATGATTTTGATTGGCATCTTTTGAACACCACCCCTTTAATCTGTGAAATGGTTCAGCCATGTCTACTTTTCAGAACTGAAGTGTGGAATGACTGAAAGACTATATGCAAAACAAGAAGTCACAACAAATTTTCCACCATTCAAATGCACCTGCTGATTTATTTCCAATGGATACAGTAAAGGTGACCACTATAAACAGGTGGTCTCTATTGACAGATGGCCATTAAGATAGGTTTGACTATATCAAACAAGATCGAATATCAAATGAAAATAGCACTGACATTTAACCAGGCTTCTTAGGCTAAAAATAACATTTTTGCGCAACGTCATATCTCTATGAGAGATCTAAATACACATGTATCCAACTATGTGACCTATTAAATATAATAATAAATCTATCAGAAATAATGAAGATTAAAAATATCAATAACTCACTCGAGTCTCCAAGGATGACTACAAACTTGTTGTGAAGGAGCTTCTTGGTATCCTCATTCAGGAAGATTGTTAGCGGCGGCATGGTTGCATCTCTCTGAGAAGGAAGAATATTGAAATCTTCTTTAGATATGAAACTATCATGTTCTTCCAACAATAACAGGGAATATATCTCCTGGTATTAAATATGGCAATTTGCTATGTATTTAGCATGATTGCTACAAAAAAGATGTTTTGTTTAGCAACTTTTTCACATAAATCTGTACATTTAAGTGCTGAAAATGTTTCCTCAATGTCTAAAACTGCTAATCAAATGTGAAAAGTTATATTATTCCCTGCATAATGATAATGAAATAATATAGAAATGTACAATGACTCTCGAGCATCATAATTTGCTATGCATTTTTTTGCATGATTGCTGTACAAAAGATGTCTTGTTTAGCAATTTTTTCACATACATTGTAAAGTAAAATCTTGACAATGTTTCCTCAATTTCTAAGGGGGTGTTGTTCAAAAGTTGCAATTGATCGCCAGTTGCAATTGATCGGAACGTGCCAATCAAAATCATTGTTTCATGCGCATCATGTTACTACGCATACCGCGCGCGAATGAAAAACTGTGTTACAATTTCCAAAGTTGCAGTTGATTTGCAGTTGATTTTGAGCAACACCCCCTTAAACTGTTAATAAAATTTGAAAAGTATAATTATTGCCTGAATAATAAAAATATGATGTAATTATACCAATAATACTTCTCTACCCAAGGTAGCAGCTTCAGTTATTACAATCTGTTCTTGCCCTATCCTGCAATAGAGATAAAGTTATAATTATCATTATTATTATTATCATTATTTCCCTAGATTATTGGATTCAGGCATGCACACTGTATACAAAATTTGTACATTTTCCACTCCCTTGGGAGTATTCCTGCACGGTTCTACAGGGAGCCCAATCGTGTGGTAAATCTACCCCAATGCAGTCACTTCCAAACCTGTTCCTAACAACACCTGGGTAGAGAGCAGCACTGTGTGGTTGAAATTTTTGCTGAAGGAAACCAGTCCCATGGGCGGGACTTGAAACAGGAACCCCTCTGGTTGAAAGGCAAGGGTGGGGTCTACTTAAATATAACGGCTCCATACTTTTGTCCATCGAATTGCTGCAAAGAGTTAAATTTTCTCCCAATCACTTACATTCATTTCAGAGTTATCAGGCAGTACAGTTAAAATTTTACATAATGATGCATAAGAACAGAGTGCTAAAGAGAGAGACTATATTTTTAATGGTTGCAACTCTCCAAGAAGGAAAGAAAGATGAAATCTACTTAAGATGTGAAACTACCACGCGATTCTCCCAATGACTGATCACAGGAACGATGGGACTGAAGTCGTGTTGAAAATCAAAGATATCACTTGAATTTCATTAGCGAACTCCAAATTTCTCTTTTAGGAGGCTGGAAATGAGCAGTCTCTATCACAGAGTTTCATAATTTATTATTTTTGTAGAAAAGTAAATAAAATTTTACCTTTTTGTTCAAACTCATATGGACTAGAATGAATGGAGGTGATTCCTCAGAGATCCATTTTTAATAAATTCATGTATAGAGTAATAATGACGAGTTCTCCATGTATAATATCACAGACTATGCAAAAGTTGCTAATTCAAGGATGATCATAAGTGGGGGAAATGCAAGCTTTGATAACTCAAAAAACTTTCGAACAGATTCTCTAACTTTGCTCAAATTTTCACATTCCGCTCATCTTAATTTTCTTCACTTTATTACTGAAAACAAATTAATGTCAGGGTGGTGCCGGTGGCATCATGTTATCAGGCTGTCCTTCCATTTGTGAATCCTTTTTATACCAAACTTGGCTCAAGTATATATAGTCATGTGAGAAATAGATTTTGGGTTCAGAAGGTCAAAGGTCACAGAACCAAAAAACTGTAAAACTCATCCTGATTGTTAACACGTTAACTTCAGAACAGGTGAACCAATTTCTACCAAAAACTGGCTCAATTGTATATGAGCTTGTGAGGATGAAGTGATTATATTTTTGGTTGAGGTATCACAGGTCAATGGTCACAGCCAAAAAATTGTGGAATCACCCAAAATAGCTTACCACCACAACAACTTCAAAACATTTAAACATCTTTCTTCCAAACATGGCTCAATGGTCTATAAGCATGTGGGCAAGGACATTCAACAAAGTACATTTATCTGTTACGTAATGGGTTCGCGATCGTGTGACTTCTATTGCCATCTGAATTTTGTATTGTATTTTATTTATTTAATCACGGTAAATGCCTGCTATCAGCTAAAAGCTGTTTTTCAGCAAGGCCGTGAACAAGGTAGAACACACAAAATAGGTAGTATAACATTCTTTTAACATTTTTCTACTTTGATGTTATGACGGTGACCGCCGATCACCCTGCAGGTACCCCTTTTATTAAGTGTGATTACAATTGTTGGCAATACACAGTGAATAATCAAAATTTTAAACTATGACACGTGATAAAATTTCATTCTTGAATTCTATTAATATGTTCAGAGGGATAATAAACTTTGAACCCTTGAATAACAAATTTCTTAAATAACCAATGATAACATTAACATTAAAGGGGAATTACACCCAGACAATAATATACTGTCAGTAAATGAAGAAAAATCAGATGAACAAACTGTGAAAATTTGAGCAAAATTGGATAATCCGTTCAAAAGTTATGAATATTCAAAGTCATTATCTCCACCTGTGCTGTGCATCCTTGAAATGGCATGCGTATAGCTAATTAGCATAATCTGTGATGTCATACATGGAGAACTCCTCATTCACTTTGTATATAAATTTATTGAAAATGGATCAATATCATATTTCAAATGAGGAATCTTCCCCGTTCTTTCTGGAATGCTTGCAGAATTGATGTGGCTATAATATATCTAACCGAAGAAACAAAATTTTGTCTACTTTTCTGGAAAAAGAGGAAAATGTGAAATTTTGTGTACAAAGCGAATGGAGAGTTCTCCATGTTGGCAGCCATTTTGTGCCTGTGCGTTTGCCAATTTAAGGAGCCCATGAGGGGTGTAAATCAAAACTTTGAAAATTCATAACTCTTGAATGGATTATCCGATTTTGCTCAAATTTTCACAGTTTGTTCATCTTATTTTTCTTCATTTTAAGCAATTTAAGCTCTGAGTGTAGTTCCCCTATCAAATATAGTTTCTCTATCAAATATTGATAGAGATACAGATGTACATAGAAAATTCAGAAGTATTACTCAAGGGGAGGGAGATTATTTATGACCTTGTTCTATTTAGATTTACCCTACTCTTTCAGGTGTACATACTTCAAGAGAACAACTCACAAAACGAAAAGCTTAATTTTTGAAGGATTATCTTGTCAAAGTTGTGCAAACAATTCTAGGACACGATTGCACATAGTCCAAGAGATATGGGGCTCTTGGCTTCAAGTCGAAAATAGAAGATTGGGCACCATAGTTCATTAACCTTACGTGGGGAAAACCCACACTTGTTTATAATGATTGTTGTTCATAAGTTCTATCCAATTCATGAATGAGTTTCATTATATAACATTTCTGTCTACAAAATAAAACAAAATTACAAAGATATAGTCACCTTTAGAACAATTGTTACTATGCGAGACTGTTCATAGCTTATCAATGGATATCGGACACTTTGGTGCTAATAGTTTGGGATTTTTCCCTGAAAAGGGCAATGGGGTTGGTGTAAAAATTGAATGGAACAATTTTCTAAGGTATATGATGAGAATTGAAGCATTTCACCTCTACAATGGCTGTAAACCTTTGAACTGACGACTCTATTAATTTGCTTTTTTTATGAAAAGTTTACTGTAAAAGTTGGTAAATGGTGAAACCATGGGAAAATACAAGTTTAATATTTCGACCATTGGCTGTCATTGTCAAGAATGAATGACAGTTTTACTTTAAAGCGCCCATAAAGACAAGAAAGAGAATACAGAAAACACTGATGTAATAAAGCAGGTTACATACAGAAGAAGAAAATAAGAGAAGAAGAAGAAGAAGAGAATAGGAAAGACAGGAAAGGGAGATAAGAGAGAGAGAGACAAAAAAAAAAAAGACAATCGGCAAACCAGAGTCTGAAAGAAGGAAAGACAGAGAATAAAAAATGGAATGACAGAGAGGAGGTAGAAATAATAGAGAAAAAAGGTAAAAAGGAGGAAAAGAGACAAAAAAGGGGGGAAGCGGATAGTTAAGAACAGACAGAGATGGAGAGAGGGAGATATAGGAATTGAAATAGTAAGTGCCTTGTTCCATTCTGCAGAAAATGTTAAGCTGAAAATCTGTATCTCCTGTGAATTAAAATACGATGAAACAAACCCACTTTCATAGATTTATTTACACTGGACATACCTTCTTCCTCTCTTTCACAGAAGAAAAGGGATAGCGGCCTGTATTCTGATACTTGGCTTGAAGCCTTGTACCTGAAGGTATACCACAAGTACATGTACATATCTGGTGTAAAGTACAGGAAGTGCATTATCAGCTTTGAAGTGCTTTCTATTATTGGAGTAAAATAGCTGTTGACCTATTCAGTTTAATCCCCTATTCAGAGCTATAGCCACAAATTAGGATTAAGGTGATAACACTCTCTTTCAATGTATTCTATCAAAAATCAATGCTCTTTTATGTCAAGAATATGAGGAGTTTCTAAAGAGCTACTGCTGGTGAAGGGGATGACCAGCATAAATACATGTAAGATGATCACAAGTTTGTATCCTACAGACAATTTCTTTTTAAATAGGATAAATGCTTTCAATAAATGACCTTGTCATTTTCAAAACCAATTGTTTCAATGAAGAAATATTGACTATTTACTTTTAGTCTTACAATAGAAATGCCATTAGGGTGTTCCTAGAAAGTTGCAATTGACTGCAAATCAACTGCACATCCATTGCAAATTGAAACAGGCCTTTCCATTCATGCGCCTACTGCGCTTCTAACAAGATGCACATGAAACAATTATTTTGGTTTGCAAGCATCATTGATCAACTGCAACTATTTAATGGCATTCTATATAAACCCCTCAAAAATATTGAAACTGGATTTCGATATTGTGTCGCATCTTATGGCTAAATGACCCCATTCAGATAATAAATTACGTATGTGCCAAAACTCTGAACCAATTTCAATGGATGAAATGTAGTGAGCAGGTAAATAAAATATTGGAGTTGCATGTTGGTGCATTTTAAAGTACTTGTTAAGCATCTCTGTGGAAAAGAAAGAAATGCTGTCTACAAATTGATTATCAATTCGCTATTCATCACTTTATTGACCCTTATTATCTTCCATTTGCCTGCGAAGTCATCAATATCATCGGTCAGAAATCCTGAATTTAATAATGTGACTACTAAAAATAAATCAATGTACAGACTTTGTACTTTTTAGACCTTCTATTCAGGTGTCAATATGCTTTACTCATTACTAAGAGTCGTAGTTTCATAGGGAAAATATCACTCATTTATGATGTTATACACTGTTAAAATACATTTAGTATCTTTACTACCTCATGTGTGGAAAGAAAAACTAAAACACATCTTTCATTTTATTTGCACTTGGCGTTGCACATTTTACTTTACATGTGCTTCACCCCATATCATGATACTCCCTGCAACTTCTTGCTTCATCAATTCATCCCAGTATATCTTCATCGATAAAGGGATTACCTATTTAATCAAGTATCAAGTAATTCTCTCCTAAACAATGCTAAAAATTATGAAATAAACCATGGATTTGGTTGATCTTTCCATGCTTATTTAGAATACCCTTCTCAAACATAGAATAGGTAAAAACTTTGCGGTACGTTTGTTGTTTTTCAAAACTGATTGCTAACTTATATTTTCAAATAGGGGCAAAAATAAGGGTAAACAGAGACAATAAAAGATTGTAGGTCTACTTGATTATATGGGTTCATGTTCAAAATTGTACAACATACTTATTTTTTGTCTGCAATTATTGGGAAATTTTATGGACCTGAAAGTCAGATCAATTAAAGTTTTAACTTTATAAAGTTAAATAATTGAATTAAATATTCATTACATCCCATTTACGTTTAATATCACACACAGCTTGTTAATAAACAATTATACCTAATCAAACAATCAAATAACCTGTAAACAGTATAAGGAAGCACCAAAATAAATTTGTTCAAATTGAAAGTTCTATATTTTGCGTGTCATGGACTAATCTGAAGGCTTGAGACTCAATTTTGGAGGCCGCTTTTTTAAATTTTGATATTTTCTTGACACTGCTGGGGTCAACAACAATGTCAAAATTTAAAAAAAAGAACCCATGAATAAGTTTGAAGCTTTCAAACTAAGGGGGTGTTGTTCAAAAGATGTAATTGATCGCAAATCAACTGCAAATCAGTTGCAAATTGGAACGCGCAAGTTCATTGGCGCATGATGCGCTTCTCACAAGATGTGCATGAAAAAAATGATTTTGATTGGCACGTTCCAATCAACTGCTCCGTGCGATCTATAGTAACTTTTGAACAACTCCCATTAAAAGAAGAATCTACCCCAAAATAATACTTTTTTTAACAGAAGCAGAAAAAATTGGTGAGTAAAACAAAAAAGTTTGAAGAAAATCGGACAAATAATAAAGAAGTTATGAATTTTTAAAGATTTGAAAAAATGGTCAAATCAGTGAAAATTTCCAGAGATTTTGCCAATTTGATGACATCATGGGTGCACAACTAACCAGAAATTTCATTATAAATATGGTGCAAAATTAATTATTTTTACAGAAAGTTGCCAAGTTTGTATGAATGTAAACATGCAAATAGTGGATCGACATCTATCATAAAGATATCACATGGTTAAAGTTTTGAGCAAATCATATTTTTGGGGAAAAAGTAACATTTTATAACATTGATATGAATGTAATAATGTGACGTCATCAGTTGCCAATTTGTCTAAATATTCAAACATTCATAACTCTCTTATTACAGTGTAGTTGTCCGATTTTCCTCAAGCTTTTTTTGTTCTGTCCATCTATTTTTTCTTCTTCTGTTGAAGAAATATAATTTTGGGGTAGACTTTTCTTTTAAGTTAGTCATGGACATGCAGACATAGTCATGGACAATAAGTCCGAAGGCTTCAGTTCGGACTCTCCTTGATGGTCGTTTTTATCATTTGGGCATCTAACAATGAACACATCGGATGGTCAACTTCAGATGCCCAAATGATAGAAAACAACCATTAAGGAGAGTCAGAAGCCTTCGGACTAGGACAACTACCGTATGACCACCGGTTTCCGGCCGCTTAAGCAGTTTTGCTCTTCCACAAGTCACAAGATCCAGCATTGCAAGTTTATTTTTAGATCATAATTTAGCCGAAATTCTGGGCTTTTAATTGATGTGCATAACTTAATGAATGGCGCCCGTATATTCGCGCAGCAATCAGCGATCGCCAAGCGACATGGGGCGGGTGTTTTCGGCCGCCTGCCTGGTGAATTGAGCCTCCATAGGGATTGTGTTGAAGCGTACGTGCGCTTATTTGGGCGCGCATTTAACCTAAGTGCGCGCCATGTGCGCGCCATAGACAAACTGCATGAGGCTTGGTGGCCGATTATACCAGGATGGCCGGAAACCGGTCCTTGTACGGTACTACTTGTTGATGATGCAGCCACACAACTCAATTAAAAATAAAATTAAAATTAAAAATGAAATGGATTTCAAAACGAAAATAGGCCTATATATAATTAAAATCACAGTCACACCATCAAAAGTCAAATTGCACCCTGCTCCACACACGACATGAAATCCAATAAATTAAGAAAGTGTCTAAAAGAGTTGCCCAATATCAACTTTCATCTCACGACTTTCATCTCTTGTCTCGATCACACTTGCAAGGACACAGCTATTAGGTTCAGTGTCCGAACGGCTTCAGTGGATCATCCCAGAGACGTGACGGCCGGGTGTGCCCCGGGTGGACAAGTAGCGCCGCGCCGATGGGCAAGGCCAGGCCAAGCAAGCACTTCCTGAGATCTCCGTTCTAATCATTCAATCTTGGTTTCAAAGTTAATAAACTAGGTATTTTGTTGAAAATTGGTTTAACTTTCACTTTGGAGAAGAACATGAACAAGTGATGTATGCTAATACTTACCTGCAGACAAAGAGGAGTGAAAGTAAGCTGGAGAAGAATGTTTATATAGAGCAGTAACAGATTTCCAATACGTCAGTCGTCCGAGAATTAAAAACTCCAAAGTCTATGCTGGGCCTGGGAAGGGGGAATTTCCCTCCCAAATGGTTATCTCAATAGAAACATCCATGAAATGTATTTTTTTTTGGCGGGAACCTCACATTGAAAAGTGGGGAAGAGGAGGGGGCGGACTTGGGAGGGTGTGTGTGTGGGTGTGGGGGGGGGGGGGGGGGGGGGGGGGGGGGGGGGGGGGGGGGGGTTGGATGGGGGGGGGGGGGGGGGTTGGATGTGGACCGTGAGGCAAAATTGTTTGGAATATCGTGGTAAATCGTCGGTCACCAAAGAATAGGGGGCTGCGCCAATACGACACCCCCTGAATCCGCGTCGGTTTTACAAGTTGGGAAAAAAGGGTCTCATGCAGCCAATGCAGGCACGTATACCGTACAGAGACGGAGTGCGAAGGGCCTGGCGGAATGTAATATTTTGGGGTCGGGAGGGAGGGGGGCCTCACGGTCAGCTGGCTCGACGCCTGCGAAATTACAAACATTGTCATGATCTGGATAAAAACTCTGTACAACTGAAGAGCAGACAGAATATTATTGCAACCAATTCCTCTTTTTAGCAACGGCTCCGAAGCTCGACGGAACCACATCGATCCCCCCCCCCCTAGTGTTTACTTTGGTTCCTGTTTCTGAAAGCGGACTATGCTCACAAACTGCCGGTGTGTGTGTGGGGGGGGGGGGGGG
>BQKZ01012264.1:0-17793 GCA_036244855.1 Temnopleurus reevesii | reverse complement strand
TGGGACCGCCCCCCACATGCGTGGGGGACCCCTGCCAGCTTGTCTTGAGGGCGGCGTCGTGCCGTCGCCCTCACCCTGTGCCGGGCCCGCTGGCACCGGCACTGCGATCACCACTCTCCGACGGCGGCTGGGGCCCTGCCGACGGAGAACTCTAGGAAACAGAGGGGCTAACGCTGACGCGCTCGTCAGCGGGCCCTCCCTCACTCTGTACCGGGCCCGCTAGCACCGGTACTGTGACACCACTCTCCGACGGCGGCAGGGTGCTGCCGCCGGAGCACTTCTGGGCAACCGCGGGGCTAACGCTGACGCGCTCGTCAAGGGCCGTTCTCACTCTGTACCGGGCCCGCTAGCACCGGTACTCGATACCACTCTCCGCCGGCAGCGGCCGACGGAGCGACACTTAGGGAGCAGGGGGCCAACGCTGACGCGCCCGTCAGCGGGTCTCTCTAGCCCTCTCTCCCGTGGACTCGCTTACCTCTGGAGCAAAAGCCCTGAGGACAATCACCGGCTTGAGATCTGGAAGATAAAAAGGGGGTGATTACGGGGGCCTAGGGTTAACTGGGCCCATCCGGGGCGAGCTTAGGTAGTGCGTGAGCGAGCTGATAGGATAATTTTATAATCAATTTTATAAGAATACTCCGGCCCCCAAGATGGTGCCCGTCCTAATGTTGGACGGGGCGCCGGCTCGGGCCAACCCCACAAAAAACCATTCCAGCTAATCCTGGATCGGAAGTCCGTCGGGGGGACGTAAGTCCCGCGACAGAGTCCTAAACTGAGAAGTAATTTTTGTCTCTTCGGCTGTGAAGAGCGTAACTCACAGGCGCCATATTACTCCCAACCCCGGGGGATTCCCCTCCAAGTATTGAGCAAGCCGCTTTAGGCGCTTGACTTCAATATAACAAGACGGAGGAGCTAAACTCCCCGAGTAGCCACGAGAAGTTTTATTTCTTTTTCTAATTTCCGTGGAAGGAGAAGCACCCAAGCAACGAACAATTGTATCAGATTACACATTTTAGTTGACAAGAGTTACATATTTTGTAAGGAAACACCCTTCAAGGGACGCCCCCTCCCTCGGAGAGGCGTCGAGAGTCGGCTTCTTTGATTACGAAGTCGGCTCCCTTCGCACAACTCCCGCCCATTTAGGCAGAGTGGGGAATCCCCGCTGACATTTTGGCGTGAAACTAACGTTAAATTTACCAAAAACGGAAGGGTGGCACTCAATTTGCACCCTCCAGAAAGTACTATATTGACGTGAGGATAGATTAAGTGCAGTTTCTGGGCGCTACTACTCAATAAATCGGAATAATCTCACCCGAATGCGGAGCAGCAGGAAAGCATGTCCTTGGTCGTAGCGCGTTCAGGAATCAATGAGCAAACATGGCGGCGGTGCTATAATGGCGCGGTTTCGCCGTGGCAGGCGTGAGGGCGACATTTGGGGGGGGGTTGCTCGTAGGGAAAAGTTTCTGTTTAATAGATTTACGGTTCTTGCGTTTGTTAGGGAACAAAGCAAAATGGATGAGAGAGGGTCATGTGGTTATTGATGTAAATATGAATTGTACAATTTCCTTTAGTGAAGACAACAAACAGCATGCATTGAAATACGGTTGCATGCTAAAAGCCAAAGGTCAATAGGCGGGTTTACTTATATATTCAAATTTATGAGCGTTTAACTTAGTTACATGGTATTCTATAGACCGGTTGATAACAATAAGACCACAATACTTGGAATCCAGTTTGCATACATTACTTGTTGCTATGTCGGGCAAGCCTCGGTCAAGCTTTCGAGTTGTCAAGAACAACTTTTGTGTTAGAGGTATGCATAAAATTTGCATCTATTAGTAAACCCGCCTATTGAATTTCTGATCAAACAATAGTGCTTATAGTTTAGAAGGACTGCCGTGTACTGACCTTAAAGTTTGATTTTGAAACAACTGCAGGTTCTTGCATTTCAGTACCTAGAGAGAAATGGGAAAACAGCAAATGGGATAAGTTCCATGACTAGCACAATGGCTCATTTATCTTTAATTTCACCACTAAGACAAATGAAATGAAAGAGCATGATCAAGAAATTACATGGTGAAAGGAAAATAATTTGAACAAATTATTTGAATCTTTATTTGTTACAAGTCTAACATGACTTTAAATTCATCATTCATTATTCAAATAAACAGAACCCAAACTTTTGATAGAGTTATCCCAATACAAACCATCTGGCCTTTTTTACGAAAACATGCAGAAAGTAATAGAGCTAATCCGGTGATATCTAACAGTTGGTTTTTAGAACAAAGTCAATACAATTGTAGGGTATCTATTTCGCTGAATGGTAAAAGTGTCCACCTCATGATCAGGACGTTCATGATTATGGCCCCAGCAAAGGGTTGTCCCCCTCCTTCTTTCTCCTCATCATCACCATCATCATCATCATCATCATCATCATCATCATCATCATCATCATCATCATCATCATCATCATCACATTAAACATTGGTCTCCTTATTCAAGAATAATATGCAATTCACTTCCCATTAAAAAATAATTATGATGCCAGCTATTGATATACTAAATGTGATGGGGGCATACATACCCTTGATGGCAGCACTGATGTTGATATCAAAGTTGAATGGGTCATCATGCTGAAGGTAGGGGAGGGGTGTTGGATCCTCCTGTAATAATAGGGCAAAAAACAGTGAATCCTGAAACATCATAATTCCTTATGTTCTGTTGACTTTTCTCAATCACAGGTTGTACAAATTGTTGAGCTTGTGAATCACAGATTTCCATTTTGAGATGGAAGGGGGGGAGGAAGATTAGCCGCCCCCACCTGCCCCCAGCTATGCATTTTTAAAGTAGACCAGGGCGGTGTTTCACCAAGATAAGAAAGACTTCAAGAACGACTTTAACTTCGACTGGTATCTGTTCTTGAACTGAATGCGCGTAATAGTGTGAACGATTACACACAAAAAGGGATACCAGTCGATCTTAAATGGTTCCAAGGCCTCCATGGTGATGACCCAGCGGGAGACAGTGGTAATAAAATTCTTGGTAATGTACAACAAAGAGGCCTAAACAGCTTTTTATTGCTTAAAATGGAAAAAGATAATGTTCCTCTTCCCCAATCCTTATCGAGATTCAGAGTTCAGCCATCGAAGAAACCCACCTGTGCATTGTTGGCCACAAGGAATGGTTCTAAGGCCTCCATGGTGACGACCCAAGGGGAAACGGTGGTAGCAAAGTTCTTGCCAAGGAACGGTCCAAGAGGAACGTACTCCCACTTTTGGATATCTCGTGCTGAAAGATATTAGAAAAAACATCAATAAAGCTTCCATTATTAAAAAAAAAATTGCACATAAGTGTTCTTAAAGTTGAAGCTTATGGAATTCACAGGGAATCATTTTCCTGGTATCGGATCGCAATTAGCTATGTATTTTAGAAGGATTGCTATATTAAAGATGTTATGTTTAGCAACTTCTTCTCATAGAACTGTACAGTAAACTGTTATTCATTATTTGAATCATATCACAGGTCTTGTGAAGAAATGCTCCTATGGGTGCTTGTTCCTATCTCTTGATATCTCCTTATTCAGAGAACTTCAGTGGCACCATCAATTATTATTTCATTGCATCTTGTCACAATTCAAATATTTATAATGAAAAACTAAATGGCTTACCACTATGGGGCATTGAAAAAAAAAGATGAAATCAATGTTTAATGCAAATGATATCAGATTTGTGCATGTCCAAATCGGATAGAGTAACTCCCAGGTCATTGCCGAGCTAACTAGCAATACAATTCATAGAAACTTTATTTCAGATAATAACTCACCACTCCAATCGTTCATCATCACCATACCAAAGATATGCTCGTGAGCCGAACCAACAGGGATAGGTTCGCCCAGCTTGTTTCCTGGCCCAACAAAGAATGCCTGTAAAAGAAGTTGAACATATATACAAAAAAATGAATAATTTCTACTCCATTATCACAATTCACTAGTCCTCTTTTCAATAGAAGTCAAGACTTCTGTAACTGCTATAAGTATAATCAATCATTTTAATACTGAGAGGAAATGGCCACCTGTTTGGGGGATTTTTTTTGCACTTGATGCTGATAAGAGCCTGTAACATGAAGAGACACAATCAATTTTGAAATTAATTGTATGTTATTGCCATAGACTTCTGATTAATATTTATCATACATTCATTAGCATATTTTATGTTACAGGCCCAAGAACTGTGAACTATGAACATTTTATTTAAAAAAAATCAATTTGTTTAAAAAATACACAGAATTTGGATATCACAGAAATTGGATATCAATACCATGAGAGTGATGGGGGGAGGGGGGGGGGCAGGGAAAATATACTCCAATGCTGTTCCATCACTTACAAATTACAAATGCCTCTTTTTTTTTTTGGTTTGCTAACATCTAATTACTAAATGACCATTAATTTCAGCAGTTTCAAGATGAAACTAGGTCAATTGTCATGAGCAGTATGTCATATACATTTGATTGACAGGTTGTGCATTACACAGGAAATAGCTCAGTGAAATCTACACAACTCAGTGAAATTTACATACAGTGCATGTGAAATTTTACACAAACAAAATTCTGAGCAGGTATGGAACAATAGCAGGATAGTAGATTACAGGAGATGGGAAATGTACATGAAATAACTGCACAGTATATTTCATCTCCAAATCTGTAAACAAGGAGGAATGCAATGAACTAGAGGTGTGTTGAAGATTAATACTAGGTCAGTTATGATGATCTTGGTTTATTCATATAAAGGAATCTATCAATTTGCTTCGTTGTCTATGTGCAAAATAACTGAAAATTGAAGTGATGGATTTGCATCAAATGTTCAGACAATGTTCTACAATTGATAAAAATCATACCTCTGAAAACATAATACTGGGATGACTAAAAACCAAATAATTCTCTATGACAACATGAGGGTTGAGAGGTCTGTATTATCATAAGATTTCCACGTAGATTGCATAAAATATTATGAAAACACAAGTTTTTAATGATTAATATAATATTTTTACAAATACCTCAAAATTTGAGAGGTATAAATCTTATACCATTTTGCAGTTGAAAATCTAAAAAATGCTATGAAAACATGAGTTTTGAACAACAACAAAAAATAATAAATTCTTTACACTAAGTGGCTGGGAGGCCTGCATTTTCATAACAATTCAGTTAAAAAGCAAGAAAATTAAATTTGGAATAATAACAATCAATATTTTTCACTCAAAATGGTTGTGAGATCTATGACTCCTTACCATTTCCAGTTCAAAGTCCATGAGCCTGCAAGCTGAGAAGACTGGAGCCTTGTCTGTTGAGAGAAGTTGAAAAAGTAAGGAACATAAATAATCATGAATGCCAGGAATGCTGAGTCAGTAATTGGTGAGCTTTATGTCTCACGTCAATGAGGTAGATTTTTACAATGGAAAAATTACATTCAATGGTTTTCCTCTACAAAAGCCAAAATACTGGGGTAAAATGTGAAAAAAAAATTGGATTAAAGGCTCTCTCCAGATGTACAGTGCAAAAACATAAATATTTATTTGTGTGTGTGTGTGTGTGTNTAATGCAAATGATATCAGATTTGTGCATGTCCAAATCGGATAGAGTAACTCCCAGGTCATTGCCGAGCTAACTAGCAATACAATTCATAGAAACTTTATTTCAGATAATAACTCACCACTCCAATCGTTCATCATCACCATACCAAAGATATGCTCGTGAGCCGAACCAACAGGGATAGGTTCGCCCAGCTTGTTTCCTGGCCCAACAAAGAATGCCTGTAAAAGAAGTTGAACATATATACAAAAAAATGAATAATTTCTACTCCATTATCACAATTCACTAGTCCTCTTTTCAATAGAAGTCAAGACTTCTGTAACTGCTATAAGTATAATCAATCATTTTAATACTGAGAGGAAATGGCCACCTGTTTGGGGGATTTTTTTTGCACTTGATGCTGATAAGAGCCTGTAACATGAAGAGACACAATCAATTTTGAAATTAATTGTATGTTATTGCCATAGACTTCTGATTAATATTTATCATACATTCATTAGCATATTTTATGTTACAGGCCCAAGAACTGTGAACTATGAACATTTTATTTAAAAAAAATCAATTTGTTTAAAAAATACACAGAATTTGGATATCACAGAAATTGGATATCAATACCATGAGAGTGATGGGGGGAGGGGGGGGGGCAGGGAAAATATACTCCAATGCTGTTCCATCACTTACAAATTACAAATGCCTCTTTTTTTTTTTGGTTTGCTAACATCTAATTACTAAATGACCATTAATTTCAGCAGTTTCAGTATGAAACTGGGTCATATTATTCATGAGCAGTATGTCATATACATTTGATTGACAGGTTGTGCATTACACATGAAATAGCTCAGTGAAATCTACACAACTCAGTGAAATTTACATACAGTGCATGTGAAATTTTACACAAACAAAATTCTGAGCAGGTATGGAACAATAGCAGGATAGTAGATTACAGGAGATGGGAAATGTACATGAAATAACTGCACAGTATATTTCATCTCCAAATCTGTAAACAAGGAGGAATGCAATGAACTAGAGGTGTGTTGAAGATTAATAGGTCAGTTATGATGATCTTGGTTTATTCATATAAAGGAATCTATCAATTTGCTTCGTTGTCTATGTGCAAAATAACTGAAAATTGAAGTGATGGATTTGCATCAAATGTTCAGACAATGTTCTATAATTGATAAAAATCATACCTCTGAAAACATAATACTGGGATGACTAAAAACCAAATAATTCTCTATGACAACATGAGGGTTGAGAGGTCTGTATTATCATAAGATTTCCACGTAGATTGCATAAAATATTATGAAAACACAAGTTTTTAATGATTAATATAATATTTTTACAAATACCTCAAAATTTGAGAGGTATAAATCTTATACCATTTTGCAGTTGAAAATCTAAAAAATGCTATGAAAACATGAGTTTTGAACAACAACAAAAAATAATAAATTCTTTACACTAAGTGGCTGGGAGGCCTGCATTTTCATAACAATTCAGTTAAAAAGCAAGAAAATTAAATTTGGAATAATAACAATCAATATTTTTCACTCAAAATGGTTGTGAGATCTATGACTCCTTACCATTTCCAGTTCAAAGTCCATGAGCCTGCAAGCTGAGAAGACTGGAGCCTTGTCTGTTGAGAGAAGTTGAAAAAGTAAGGAACATAAATAATCATGAATGCCAGGAATGCTGAGTCAGTAATTGGTGAGCTTTATGTCTCACGTCAATGAGGTAGATTTTTACAATGGAAAAATTACATTCAATGGTTTTCCTCTACAAAAGCCAAAATACTGGGGTAAAATGTGAAAAAAAAATTGGATTAAAGGCTCTCTCCAGATGTACAGTGCAAAAACATAAATATTTATTTGTGTGTGTGTGTGTGTGTGTGTTTGTGTTTCTGTAGGCCACAGAAAATAACAGATTTTGTGTTCTAAGCAAATGTTACAACAAAGTTGCAATTTATCGCAAATTAACTGCAATTTAATTGCAAATTGGAACGCGCATTTTCATTTGCCATCGTCTGAGATTTTGACATGACACGTACGAAACAATGGTTTTGATTGACACTTGCAGATCAACTGCAACTTGCAATTGATAGCAACTTTGTAGCAACACCCCGTTAAACTGCTTCTAGTCTGAACACACAAATTGTATGTTCTCTAAATAGAAATTGAAATGAATAGAGTTTGACACCCCTTACACTGTATCACGTATAAATCACTAAACTTGGTCAGCATTTCTGTATGAGGAATGGAAAATTATAGATCTACTATTACAAAAATATAATTTTATAAAACTATATAAAAGTGACTTTCTTACCATCTGGTTTGGTCTGACCACAAGGCCTGCGCACAGGAGTTCCGGATATGACGACCGACGATGCTCTGCCATGGTACGCAACAGGCAGATGTTTCCTAAAAACAATCAAAACATCTATTTGTGTAACATTACCGGTAATCAAATACAATCAAACCTGTCTATAGTGGCTACCAAAGGGAAACAGTAAGAGTGGCCAATGTAGACCGTTGACCTCTATAGACAGGTTCTGCGACACATGTTTTCTTCTTGAGGGAATTAATGTAGGTGGGCACTGTAGACAGGTGGTCACTAAAGACAGCTTCATCTGTACTTTGTATTGTATAATATAATACTGCTTCGAGACCTGTTACTGTTCCAGGAAAATATGTTTCTTTGTTGTGAAGTCATTTCATTGATAGCAATGCTAGAGGCATTAAATACGTTACCACCACTAGTTTAAAGCTTAGAACTGCAAATTACGTTATCAAACTTTTTTGTTAATTTCTAACTTTTTCGCATGTATAGTTTTTACATGATTCAACATATCAGGCAGTGGGGAACGGATTTCTATACTACACACAAAAGTAATTTTACAAAGTGTGTCATATGATTCCTCTTTCTGTATGCACTCTTATATAAAATCCAACATTGGGAACCTCCAAGTACCAAGATCTTATCTATCTCTCCTAAAAATATTTACTTCTTTTCTGCAATTTATCATTTTTCATGGCAAGTGGTTTGTAATTGTCTCTCCAGGTTTGCTGCAAGACTGGTTTTTATATTGTCTCTCTAACTTACCAGTTTGGCTGCAGGGCATTGTCTGGGCCTCTGAACATGGTGCCGGTGTTGGTGGCATGATACTTGGATGAGAAGAAGTCCGTGTAATCTCCAATGGATGCAGGGACGTGCATTGTAGCTTCACTCTGTGGTACAAATGCCCTGAGAGAAATAGCAATAAAATGGATTAATACACTATGCAAGAAATTAAAGAACTGCATTCCTGTTTTGTTCGTAACGAAAATTTTCAAGTTTTAGTGATGACTCAATTATTTTCACTCTGAATTCATTATTCTATTTATTTTATGTTACACAGGGGGTATCAGCAAAATCATCATCATCAGCAGCAGCAGCAGCAGGATTACGATCATCATCATCATAAAAATCATTACGCCAATCAACTCAACTTGACCCAAATCACTGAAGAGAAAGCAGTGTCTTCATCACCATCATCATCCATCATCATCAACACCACTGCCACCATCATCATCCCCACCAGAACAACCATCTCAATCGATATCACCACCACCACCATCATCATCATCATCATCATCATCATCATCAATATCCTCATCATCATCAATATCCTCACTATCATCACCATCACCATCACAACTACCATCATCATCACCACCATCATCATCACCACAACCACCATCTCAATAACAATCACCATCATCAATATCCTCACCACCACCACCACCACCACCACCATCATCATCATCATCATCATCATCATCTCTACCACTACCATCATCATCATCATCATCATCACTACCACAATGATCATTATCACCATCATCATCATCATCATCATCATCAACATCATCATCATAATCATCATCATCTTCTTCATCATCATCATCATCATCATCATCATCATCATCATCAACACCACCGCAACCATCACCATCACCACCACTAACATCATCATCATCATCAACTCAAGAATTGTCATACCTTTCCCTAAGAGCAGCATTGTCTCTAAGAGTAGGGTCATCAGCTGATAGAAGACGTTGGATGGTGGCTCTCGCTTCCTTCCACGCGGGCCTCCCAAGGGCCATGAAGCTGTTCAACGAAGACTAGGAAACCAAAAGGAAAGGAATACAGAATTTCAATCATGAGAAAATAAAACATTGTTGGGAGGTGCAACGTTTGACACACAATATATTGTGGGGAAAGAGTAATGTTTAACAAACTTAGATTTGGAATTACATGCTACCTACATCTACATAATTCTGTTTTGTTATTGGTTCAAGTGCATTATGTGATCACCATTAGAACAGAATAACTATCATTAAAAACATAACACCCAAGCTGCAAAAGCTGCTACTTACAAATAATATCAGAATAAAACTTTTATGTTGTCAGCATCTTTGTGCTCATTTACTGTTTTAGTGGCTTGTTGTATCTAAATGGTATCTTCCATGCAGTACAATGTATCTGTAGTAAAGGCAGCTTGCAAAGGGCTTAACAGGATAAACGAACCATCTTTATTTTAATTTACAGTTGGCTTGTACAGTGGGATATAATTCATTCAAATCATTCAAATTACCAATTTAATCCATAATTAAAAATATAAATTTTCAGTGCATGGGATATTTCATAATTATCAGTTGGTGATTCAGTGATATTTTAAGAAAATTGAAAGGGTTGTCCATGAAGTAAAGATCTGGATCAACCATTTTCAGGTCTATCCAAAATGGACCAATTGCAGTAACTTTGGTGCTGCATTCATCAAGAAAATGAATTTAGCAGCTTTATTTGCAATATTCATATTTTAATCAAACTAATTAAACACCATGAACATGAGATCAAAAGAAATAATAGCAACAACACACAGGAAGAAATAAAAATTGAAAATTCTGAGCAAACCTGCATCATACAAAAATAATACCAGGTGAAATTGGCAGGGTATATAATTTTATAGGATTTCTATAAAATGAGGGTACATGGCATCTGTAACACAAAATGGCCCTTTCTAAAAATGCATATACTGGTACAACTTGCCCCTCCTATTTCTACAAGTTACAAGCTTTGTGGGAGACCTTTGTAAAAAAAGCATTATCCGTATATATACTATTTGATCTCTGAATTTGAGGTCAAGAAACCCAATAATTGTCCAGTTCTCAAAGAGCTATTCCATACAAATTTTCATTTCATCAAGCTATTAAAGTACAATAGACTGATCAGATTCAACCATCCACCAAGTTAAGATTTAAATTTGGTCATGTTGGCATTGTGTTATGTATTTCATTAACTTCATCTCATAGTACCCTTATATTTGCTTGTCTTCTAGAATATTCGCTTAGTATTAAAGTAAAAACAACAGGGGGAATGCCTCCTCTGTAGAAAACTTGATAGCAAAAGAAAAAAAAACTCATCAAAAAAAGTTTTTAACCTCCTCTGTTCAAAACAAAACACCACCACTCCTTCCCCACTCTTTTTTCTTGCCCTATATGTCTTCCTTTTTCTCATCCCTTGTTTTTTCCTACTCTCTACAAGTTTTGAAATTTGACAGGTCGTCACCTATGTACAAACATTAAAAGCCCTAGAGAATAGATCCCTGATTTTACAAAAGTAATGAATCTGGCCTCTTCTACACCCCCCCCCCCCCTCTCTAACACTCCATCTCCCAGTTCTCGCTTTCTTTCTCTCTCTAACATTCTCTCCCCATCCGTTCCTTTTCTCTTTCTCTCTACAGGTTTTGGGGTAATTTAAATGCCCTACTTTGCTAACAAATGTATATTGCACTACTGTAAAAGCACAAAGAAAGATATTGATTTTACAAAACCTCTAAAATATAATATCTTCATAACACTACAATTCTCCCCTTTCCTTTTCTCCTGCCCTCTATCCCCTCCTCCTTCCATATTCCCCAGCTACAAATTTTGGAAAATTGAGATACTCTCACCTCTGGAAAAACATCATTTCACTCCGATGTAGTCGTGAGACCTTAGATCTCAAATAAGTCTAGAATATATTCAATTGCAAAGTCGTTATACATCAAATCTGCTTTAGGGACCACCTGTATAGAAGGACCACCTTTCTTGAGTCCCTAAAATGCTCTTTACATATGAACCAGTCTATAGAGATCACCTTTTTTCTGTGAGAGGTCTTTAAAGACAGGTTTGACTGTATTTTGTAACTACACTCCTTCCTTAAAGCTGCTCCCCCTAAACCACCCTCCTCTCACCAACTCTCCCTCCCTCATTCCCTCTCTCATTCCCTCCTTCCCCCTCACTCCCTCATCCCCCACCTCCTTCCATCTACAAATTTTGGAAAATTGAAATACCTCTGTAAAGACATCATTGCACTCTGATATGGCTCCAGTGAAAAGATCCTTGATCTCAGACAAATCTAAGATTTGGTCTCCGATAGCAACACCGATACGCCTTTTGCTCTGTAACATGAAAAGGAAAAAAGATGCTGTTGAGAAACAAAGAACTTTATTCACATATTCCACACAATCTATATAGCATTGCTTTTCAGTAAAAAATTTACAACTCAAAGTTTAAAGAAAAAAGATCTCAGTTCGGATCAGACAAAAGTTATTCAATGATCAACACCAAGCAAAATGAAAAAATCATGATATTTGATAATCACACATTGAGAAAGACATAGTCATCTCATACCTGCCAACCAACTCTTCTCCTATTACCCATCATAGGTGGTATCATTATGTATGGTATCAAAATGTATGAACACCCATAGTTAATCAGATCACAATATAAACACCATTACACATCCACCTGTCCCCAAAGACACCTGTTTGTGGATAGCATCAACGAAGAAGGAAAAAAGCACTGGAATTAACAGTGTTTTTGGTATTCCTCTGTGCCTCGCAGTAAAAAAAAAATCTTGAACAGCTTTTTTATAACCACAAAAACTTAATGCCAATGCGCGATATGGATAAGGGAAATTCTTTCAAAGAGACATGCGCATTTTATAATGCTCATCTGTTTGTCATAATTCAATGATCTCTTACTTTTTGTATCCCCCTGTGAACCATAAAATGACTGGAAAAGTGCGGAGTCTGATACTAGGTTGGCAGGTCTGTAATCTAGCGTCTAAGCAGTCTGGGGGTATGATGCCCTCGTACCAGGCATCCAGGTAATGGACTAATGACAATGTGTTCCATTATGATCCGAGTATATTTGCTATTTTTTTTTAATGTGTGCTAGAAAAATTTGAATATTTTTTCTTGTTTAATCACTGACTGATATTATACAGGGTTTGTCTACCACTATCACCACCAACATCACCATCATCAATCATTTATCCTTACCGGTGTCATCACTGCAACATCATCCACTACCACCAGTACCACCACCATCATCATCATCATCATCATCATCATCATCATCATCATCATCATCATCATCATCATCATCACCATCACCATCATCATCATGCATCATCATCATCAGACATCATCATCATACTGACCATTATAATTCTTTAATCTAGTAATAGGCCTGCATTTTAACAATCATTGTTTGTAGGACCATTAATACTATACAAAAAATGAAGTAAAATTAAACCAATATCAGGCCACTTCTTCTCAAACAGAGCACTTGGTTAACCGTGGAATAAACTTCCTGAACACATTGTGTCTGCACCTGCAGTGGCTACCTTTAAGAGTTACCTGAGAGCCCTTCCCTAAGGAATAAAGGGCTAATCTACCAAGTATACCAAGTATACTAAGTAAGTAGGCCTATGTATAAAATCCATTACAAAAAAAAACTGGGAATAAAATTTAAAAAGGTGAAGGGAAGCTGATAATTACGTTTGATGCGGTTGAAAATACTCCATATGGTAAATTCTGGATCGGGAAGTCGCATTCTGGGCCATACTGGATGAAACTTTGAGACATGATGAAGTCTGAAGTCCAAACTTTCCTCTAAAAATGTTATAGTCGAGATGAGAGGGGTTGGCCGAGTTAGCTGGCTGGTTGGAAGAGGAGATGAAAGGTACACAAATAATTCAATACGCTGCACTGTACACACGTGGGGCACGCGATCATCTCCTGAGCGAGCGGCGTCCGCACGTTTTGCCTGAAATTACCAACTACAACACGCCAACTTTTCGTTACTGCAGCAGCCAGTGAGCAAATTTCGAATCAATACTGTCGTTGAATTATATGCCTTGGTTTGATATTCCTTCAAGTTCTAACAGACTACACTGGAATTTTATCTCGTCTAGCTAGCCTATTCTTTCGTTTTATGTGTATTCTTTCCTGGCTCTACGAAATTTAACTCTTCGGAAGAAGAAAAAAGAACATCATAAAGTACTGTAAATGAGAAGATTAGTAGTTCACAAAAATGCACAAGTATGAAAAACAGGAGGAAAAATACTATTTAAAGTATATGTTTCATATTAATCATTGTACTTAATAAGGATTGACTGATTAATATCAAGCCTCTTTCATTGGTATCCTAAATTTTTCTGATGGGAATTCATTATTTGTCATCAACTATAATCAGCCATCTCGCATGATCCTGAGACTTATAAAAATCACCTTTCAGTATAAAACTGATAGTTATTATTTTTTTTTTAAACTATCCTATGTCAAGCTTCTGAGCAATACACCAGCCTTTAATTCAAACGCGATACAAGATTGAAGGTGACATAAAATCGTGCACATACAGATCCCTTTTCATCATTCGGTGTTACGAAATTCTTCTTCTTCTTCTTTTTCTTCTTCATTGTACATCTGTGTATATCGTGGATTTGGATAAGGAAAAGTAGAGACAATTTCAGCACTTAAGTTTGCCCTACTTTATGTTGTGATTTCTGTAATCAATTGTGTAATATGCTGTACATATAGGCCTAAACACATAATGGACACATGGTGGACTGCAGCTTACAAGCTTTGCTTTTTAGCAGTTCACCTCATTTATTTTCCAACCAATCAATCATTCACTTTGACTTTGTATTCATTATTATCACCTCTGCTATGATATGTTATATATAATGATTGTAAATCCTTTGATGTTATTATCATTGATGTTATTGTTATTGTTTTTGTTTTTGGAATTGAATTGGAATAAAGATTCATTCATTCATTCATTCATTCATAAATGAATTATATTCCCTTCAGTTTATGCAAGCGGTCTTCAATACTCAAAAAACAAGTTTTTTTTTCTTTTCGCCGCTTCTATAGGACACCGTAATTGATTCGCTACCGGTGATAAATCTGCCTAAATATTCAGACCAGTTCAACCGGTGATCACGCGCACGCGCACATCATTTGCATTTCCAACTCGAGTCGAAGAATTTGCCTCAGCTACCTCTTGACAAACAACTTAAACATGAATTTAAGTAGCACCAGATATATTGCGAGGGCCTTATTTCGAGGGAGAGGCTTGCAGAATATGTGTAGATCCTATCATGCAGAAAAGATAGCTACAATTGGATCACCAGCTGACAAGAATTCCCCTCAGTTTANCCTTGTACACACGTACACACGTGGGGCACGCGATCATCTCCTGAGCGAGCGGCGTCCGCACGTTTGCCTGAAATTACCGACTACATAATGACAAATTTTTGTTACTGCATCAGTCAGTAAACGAATTTCGAATCAATACCCTATATTGGATTGGTATTCCTTCCAAAAGACAATTTACACTGGAATTATGTCTTGTCTTAACTGACATTTAAATTGGAGCCTGATTATTCTTACTATTTGTTGTATTCTTTTCTGGCTATATGAAATATATTAAGTTCAAAGCTAAACAATAAAATATCTAACTCTTCAGAAAAAAAAGAACAACACAATTTGATGGGTTCAAACAGGGAGTTGTGAGTTTAAAATGAACTCGAAATTTATATCTCACAAAAATGCACAAGCAGAAAAGGAGCTTCGAAAAACAGTATTAAAATTATATGTTTCACATTGAGTCATTGTACCGAAAAAGGATTGAGCGATTAGTATCAAACCTCTTTCAGGGTCGTATCCCAGACTACTTATAGTGGAGGCTCTTAGCGAAATTTTTGTGACACGCTGGACAAAAGCGTAATTTTTTGCACAGACCATCTAATACATATGAGGATCAAAATTAGGCTATGCTCCAAAAAATCTGATCACTGGAATTATGAGAAATTAGCATAAATTAGCATAATTTAATAGGGTCTGAATTCATAGACTACTATATTGGGAATACAGTAATTTCTCTGAATTCTCCCCTCTGATTGGCCCAAACCTGTACATTGTATATCAGTCAGTTGTTACTGTGGAAATTTGAATGATCTAGATCTGTATTTCCTCTGAGTAACAAAATTTTTACATACAGATAGTCTGTGCTGCAGACCCTACATATTTCTTCTTATTAGACACGTCCCAGTTTTCTATCGCATCTTGACATACATTAACTTAATACTACTAATTGTAAAATATCATGTACATGACTATAATAGTATATATACATTTCAGTTGGTTGTTACTATGGACATTTTAGTGGACTAGACCTGTAATACCTCAGAGTAACAAATTATTACATATGGATAGTCTGTACTGCAGACCCTACATATTTGTTCTTATTTGACACAATCTGGTTTTCTACAAAATCTTGACACACTACTAATGCTAAATGATTATGTACATGATTATAATAGAATCTGCTTCCAGTTAAATAAAATGTATAGATTTGTGAGGTAAAAAATCTAAATATTTGTTTAATTTTGTTAATTAATATGTGAAACATTTTAGAGATCATATCGTTTAAAACAGGGCAATTTTAAAATATGATGTCTATATTTTGATGCACGGAAGAATCATAATTTCAATAAAGAAAATAAATTTTGCTCATGCTTGAGGGAATAAGATATTTCTGGTGGGGATTTAAGACTTTTGCAGCGATTGGCTGGAAAACAAATGTCCCAATGCCCCAAGCTTCACCCCCCCCCCAGCCTTAAAAGAGTTTAATGCAGCTACTTGGTGGGCGTGATGTGTCAGAACCTCCAACCATCCACAATGATACATACAAATTACCCAATGCTGTCTACAAGGGGTTATGGGGTAGTGTACCTGGCTCTCCCCTTTCAACCAGAGGCTGGCAGTTTTAATGTTGATTGTGTTAATTTCCTACAGCAAGAAATCTGTCTACAAAGCTGCGCCAGGTGGGTGGGGACCGTGAGGATGATGTGAGCGCCTATGCTTGACTGAGGAGCAGAAAATCCAAATAAGCAGAACAAAAAAGTTTGAGCAAAATCGGACAATTAAAAAGAAAGTTGTGAATGTTTTTTTGTAAAATATTGTCTGTAAAAATTATATCTGTAAAAATAATGAATTTTGCACTATAAATATGAATAGGATGAGTGGTTAGTTGTGCACCCGTGGCCTCATCAAATTGGCAACATGCCTGGAAATTTGCACTGATTTGCCTGGGTTTTTTCTAATCTTTAAAAATTCATAACTTTGTTAATAGTTGTCAGATTTTCCTCAAACTTTTTTGTTCTGCTCATCAATTTTCTACGTTTGTTTAAAAAATGTAAAATTTGGGTAGACTCTTCTTTTAAATTGACATCCAGGGACAGGGCAATAATATTGGAAACGCTTTTGAGCAGTCAAACTGACTAGAATGGAGCAAGATTTGCAATATCATTATCATTATTGCAAGGCATTCTCCAGATGAAATCCCTAAACATGATCACTAAATTTTCAGAAAGGACAAATCAGCCCAATGTGAGCTGAAGACCCATTTCTATATAGATAAATTATGCTTGTAAACTTTTGTCATTCATTATAAACCCTTTAATCAATATTCGAGCCAATGTTAGGTCGACACACTGTTATTTTAAGTATGAAAGAATATGAAATAAACTTATTGAAATGTTACATAAATAAATAAATACCTTTGTGATGACTTCTAAAAAAAAAATTGGATACCACGACAAAAATAATGCACAGATCTTAAGAAGTTCTGCTGATGAGCAAAAATCCCCATCAGGACATCCTGTATTTGCTCCAGCATGAATTTTATTTTGAAATTGTATTTTAAATGATGGCATCTTTGAGTATCATAATAGAGACATCATATTTCAAAATCCTTTTGTTTATTGATATGGACAGTGAAACAATTTTTCATACTAAAGCCCTGGTCACATAGGACCCCGCGGAAGCAACACGATTCA
>BQKZ01012263.1:2899-14116 GCA_036244855.1 Temnopleurus reevesii | reverse complement strand
AGAAAGCAACTCAGCACGTGCAATTGGCCAGGGAGGAATGCCCATTTTGGTTCATTCTTTCTGTGAATGGCAGAAAGGCGATACGAGAAACAGACACACCAGTATACGAAAAGGTATACTCAACGTCATCAAGAACATCACCACTCTCAGTAAGTATTAGAATCCTTATTACCGGAAGAGAAAATGAAAAAGAGAAGAAATGGGACGGGAGTGGGGGATGGGATGGAGAGTCTTGTTGAGGGTTGGGGGAAGAAGAGGATAAATTTCCTGTCTTAGTTCCCACTTTCTGTGAATAGCAAAAAGGAGATACATGAAATAGACACAACAGTATACAGAAAGGTATACACAACGTCATCAAGAACAACACTACGCTCAGTGAGTATTCTGTTGAATGTCGTTCCTTTTACCTTTTAAGAAAAAGAAGAGGATGAGGAGGAGGTAGATTTTTTTCTCAAATAAAACAAATTAATGTAAATAAATGCAAATTGAAATATTAATGAAAAGCAATATAGATTATTATGACTTTGCTTATGATGATTATGATGACGTTGATGATGATGATAATGAAGAGGAGAAAGAATTGTGGAGGGAGAGTTTGGTTAAGGAGATGTGAGAAACAGACACATCTATAAGTAAATGTATACACAATGTCATTAAGAATATCACTACACTCGATGAGTATTGGATTCATCATTATATAATTCAAAAGAGAGGAAAAGTGAGAAAGAATAGGAGAGGGAGAAATGGGTCTAGATGTAGGGATGGAGGATGATAAATTACATACCTGAGTTTATAATGCCTTCTGCCAATGGCAAAACGGAGATACAAGAAACACACATACATGTAGTAGGTAAAGGTGNGGAGATACAAGAAACACACATACATGTAGTAGGTAAAGGTGTTGATACAAAGTATTGATTGGTCATAAAACGATTGCAAATTTGAAGGCAAATATTCATTCGCGCACAGTTTGCACTCTTAAATTGACGTGTATCAAGCAATGAAATGATTGCAACTGAAACTTGCAATTGAGCACACCTTGATAGCAATACCCCCATTATATTGAAATGGGGAGTAGACAGTAAACATACAGGTGTATGTTCCATGTAATTTTACAATTTAATATACATGTCACAGCAACTTCTATTATACAAATTTTATTTTCTATTTCAGAATCAGGGAAGAAAACATTTGCAGATTGCGATGGTATAAAGGTGCTCTTCAATGCTGCTCTCTCAATGGCTAATAGTCCAAGTAAGTACTCTAGATATAATAATAATAAGAATAATAATAATACACAACATTTATATAATGCTTAATACGAAGTGTTTCTAAGTGCTTTGTGTATTATTACCCGGCTATAGCATGGCTACCATTCGGCGCTCACTGCATTCAAGGAGTTTCTTCCTACCGATACACATTCACATCACCTGGGTTGAGTGCAGCACAATGCGGATACATTTCTTGCTGAAGGAAATTAATGCCATCGGTGGGATTCGAACCTATGACCCTCGGGTTGAAAGGTGAGAGTCAGAACCACTACACCACGACGCTTCCATGTTCCATGTAATCTAATTTCGTAATAAGCACATGGTAAGATATTTGGCATGCAATGGTACATAAAGGTGTTCTTCAATGCTGTTTCCTATATTAGCTGCACATAAATGAAGATGTTTCGATGAAACTCAGTATTCATATTGAAAAAGTTGCAAAGAATCTCAAATGATTCAAAGTATTTTTTCTCAAAATGCCTTTAATAGGGCACTTGCAATTCACTTGCAATATATATATAAAGCATTGGCAAATTAATTCTGGGGGAAAGTGCACAGGTACATACATGTAGTAACATGAGAAATTTCTTCACACATTATTCAGAGAAGATTGAGAACTTCCTTTTGCATGTGTAGTGATTACAGTCATATCATAAGGAATACTGTTCAGATTAAACCATTTGCTCGGAATATTGATCTTTCTATGAATTTGTGAAAAAAACCCACAATATCAAACAAAACTATTAAATACCAAATAATCAAGAATATTGCTATGATAATTTATTCTCATTGCAATCGCAGTTTGTAAGAATAGTTGCATATACATGTACATGTACAGAGTACTTTACAGTATGTAAATCTGTCATAGAAATTAATGTTGCATCTTTTTTCCTCTTCCATCCACAGGCAAAGATGTGGAGACGATAGTGAATCTAATCTGCATTATTCTCAGGAAATGTTTCCCAAAGAACCGTTTACCAGTGCCTACCATAAGAGCTAGTGTCCCTTTCAGTCTTCCAATTGTTCCAGAGGGCCACCAACTCCTACAGCCAACCAATGGTGAGTATTTGGTACCCTGATTTAATAGAAATATTCATTCTAAGAAGTGTTTCCCAAAGAACCGTTTACTAGTGCCTACCATAAGGGCTAGTGTCCCTTTCAGTCTTCCAATCGTTCCAGAGGGCCACCAACTCCTACAGCCAACCAATGGTGAGCATTTAGTACCCCAGGGTACCAAATTCTAAGAATTTATGAATTGATGCATGCACAAGAACCGTTTACTAGTGCCTACCATAAGGGCTAGTGTCCCTTTCAGTCTTCCAACTGTTCCAGAGGGCCACCAACTCCTACAGCCAACCAGTGGTGAGCATTTAGTACCCCAGGGTACCAAATTCTAAGAATTAATGAATTGATGCATGAACAAGAACCGTTTACTAGTGCCTACCATAAGGGCTAGTGTCCCTTTCAGTCTTCCAATCGTTCCAGAAGGCCACCAACTCCTACAGCCAACCAATGATGAGCATTTAGTACCCCAGGGTACCAAATTCTAAGAATTTATGAATTGATGCATGCACAAGAACTGTTTACTAGTGCCTACCATAAGGGCTAGTGTCCCCTTCAGTCTTCCAACTGTTCCAGAGGGCCACCAACTCCTACAGCCAACCAATGATGAGCATTTAGTACCCCAGGGTACCAAATTATAAGAATTTATGAATTGATGCATGCACAAGAACCGTTTACTAGTGCCTACCATAAGGGCTAGTGTCCCCTTCAGTCTTCCAATCGTTCCAGAGGGCCACCAACTCCTACAGCCAACCAATGGTGAGTGTTAAGAAGTGCTCGGGTGTACCAAAATCCAAGAATTCATTGTAAAATACATGCTCGGTAACTGTTCTTTAGTGGCTATTATTAGGGCTAGTGTTACGTTTACACTGTAGTTTTCTAATCTTTCCGGAGGGCCACAACTCTTAAAGCCATTTAATTACAAATTTGGACTATGCTGAGGGTCCCAAAATCTAAGCAATCAATGTTTTCTAGAAGAACTGTCACTGGTGCCTACTTTAAGGGCTAGTGTCAGTCTTCCAATCACCCGAGAGGGACACCAACTCCTTCAGCCAGCTAATGGTGAATATTTTGCACCTGGGGCTGCATTTCACCAAAGCGTTGCCCAGGGAGGTGTTGTACCAAGTCGTTCTTAAACTTACGTGCGACTTTACATAAGACTGAGTAAATTCTGAGGTAAATGGGCATAATATTCTCGATCACTCTGTACAAGAACTGATACCAGTCTTGCGTAAAGTTGTTCGTAAAGTCTTTCGTAACTTGGCGAAACACTGCCCAGGTAAACCAAAATCTTCAAGAAATTATTTAACACTGTCAAAACGTGAAAACAGCAACATGTCAATGTGTGGAACTGGTTCGAAATTATGAAAATTTTGATGAAATATGGGCTTGTACAATATTTCAAATTTTGATCTCTTTACAGGTGATGATGTGATTGATGAGAGTGATGACCAGGATGATGATGTCAGTAGTGGAGACGAAAACAAAGAAGAAGAATCACAAAAGGTAACTTGAACTCCTTTGACATTATGTGCTGATATATAAGCAGAAATGTAAATTCCACTGTAGGAGGATTTTATTTTCATTTGGTAGGATATTTTAATGGCAATAGGATCCATGTACACTGTAAGATAACATTGGATAATTGTATAGATCCTTGAGATACATAGTTTGAAGGTTCAGAGAAGTTAGAAAAAATATGATTTTGCTTTGCTTATTAGGATAGAATTTTTTTTGCACACTTCGATATTCTGATACTTCGATATTCTGATAATTTTTGTTTAAGAACCTTTGTAGCAGATGTATTGATATTGCTGTAGCTTCATCTGTGCTTTACACATGGCAAAGCGCCTTGACCACTCTGCAGAGTGGATACGTGCGCTTTATAAATTGCATTTATTATTATCATAATTTATTATTATTATTATTATTATTATTATTTGTACCCATTATCATCCAAATTGAAGGAAATTTGATGGAAAAATGAAATGCTCAATACAATTTTCAGTGTAAGGGGGTGTTGCTACAAACTTCTGATCAATTGGACATCAACTGTAAATTAGTTTCAAATATATACAAATATTTTCTTACACACATGGTCTGTGCTTACAGATCATCTGTGATTTGCAATTAATCACAACACCCCAAAGTCTTTGTGTGTTCTGCATTGAAAATTCATAAGTTGTATGACTAAATACTTGCCTTTGGTATTAAGTGCAACACCTGTTCCTGCTACATGTATAACTACTCTTGTATAAAGTAATTATATTAACCGAAGTTCTTAAATGAACCCTCAGCCTAATCCTGATCCTTACGATACTTTTTGTTGATATTATTAGGCCGAGGGCATGGAGAGTGGGGAAGGAGATAAACAGACGTCATCAGAGGGTCAGCAGAGGACAGCTGAAGATCTAGCTATCTACCTCCAATTCTTCCCAGAACTCACAGACTTTGAAGAGGTAAGGAGATTGAAAATCTTAATAACTGAATGAAAAAAATCAAGATTCTTGGAAATGGATATGTACTATAATGGAAGAACCTAATACCATGATACCTTTTAAAAGAATGCAGATACATGTGTAAATAGACGGAAATTGGAAGAATGCATGAAAACTTATGGTGTAAATTAGACAAAAATGCAAGTTATTAAAAATGGATATGTGCAATATATGAAAGAAGCCAATAAATTGGTATTGAAAAAAATGCAGATAGAGAGATGGAAATAGCAAGATGACGTGTAAATTTACATGTATGCTAACTAAGAGAGGAATAGATAGATGTAGCAGAAAAAGAGATCTAAAAGAGAAAAAAAATCGCTATGTCACTGAATACATGTATTTTTCTTATGTAGCTAATCAATATCACAAATGTTTTATATGCATGTAGAATGAAGTATTTAGAAAACTTAAAATTTAATCGGACATCTGTCTGATTTCGATGTGGCGAGTCACATATAGTAATCTAGAAAAGGTACATCAAAATAAGAAATGACAGGCGAGCAATAACGGGGTTGCACAAGAATTCGCCTGATGTGTTTTTATTTTTGCATGTTTTTAGCACATTGCTGATCCTGAGGAAGCAGATTTTGATGAACCCCAAAATTGCCTGAAAACTTGATATTGTGTACAAAGTCAATGGAAATTGAGTTTTCTCTTATAAATCATAAAAGTAACAATAGTTTCATTTTCATTGGCAGGAATCTATTTATTTTAGCATAGATCAAGCAATAACGGGGATGCACAAGAATTCGCCTGATCTGTTTTATTTTCTCATGTCTTTTTAGCACATGGCTGATCCTGAGGAAGCAGATTTTGAAGAGCCATCTCAGCGTCTGTCCGGTACAACGATCCACATCCCAACTGCAAGGTCAGACCTACCTCGGGGAAGCTCCAGAACGGGTGTATCTCAGAACCTACGAGATAATCGCTTCAGCTTGCCAAATCTCTCCAAGTACGGCAGTCTAGTCACGAATTATCATTCCAACGACGATACGAACGTTGATCAAACCAAACCTGCCACGCGGCAAGGTCCGGCCAAGGCTAATCCCAACGCGTGGTTCTCACACGAAAACGAAGATCCCACGTTTGTGGGACACTTCAATCTTGGCGGTTCAGCCATGAATACGGAGTTGACACCCGATTCAGTGCCTTCGGCGTCTTTCAGAACTTCAACCGCGAGGGTGTCTGCCAAGCAATCTCGCTCATTCCACAACCTCAGGCGCAGCCATTCGCCGACCAAAGGAACGAAACATGGCAACGGTTTCAAATACACCAGCCCCGAGCGCCACCTCTCTACGCATGCTCTCTGGGGGATTGGTGACGAGCACCCCACTGAGAGCATTGACTTTGTGCGGTCGTCGATGACTATCTCCAGGATGACTCTTCGCAGTCCGAACGACGGACAGAGCTCTAACAATGAGATGCTCTTATCGGAGGAGATCAGTTTGGACGAAGTTAAGCCAGATATGTATGGGGATATGTTGGCGAAGACGAAGCGGGTGCTGCCGTTCCGGAGGATAGCGCACCCAGAGATACATGGACATCATTCAGGGGATGTGGTGGAGGAGTTCTATGACAAGCCAGCTAGTGTGCAAAGGTTAGAAAAGCTACATGTAGTTAACCTACAGGTATTATCACCTGGAGAATGTTTTAAAAAGTCCTATTACTCACTGGAAGGCATAGTATTATTATTTTTATGGAAGATATGAAATAATACTGATCATTTTCATAGTTTTCTGGATAGGATTGTTTTCTTAAGAACGTAAGGATTACATGTATACACATACCAAATTTATCATTCATAGGGGGTGTTGTTCAAAAGTTGCAATTGATCGCAAGTTGCAGTTGATCGGAATGCGCCAATCAAAATCATTGTTTCATGCGCGCCTTGTTAAATGCGCATACCGTGCGCGAATGAAAATGTGCATTGCAATTTGCAAAGTTGCAGTTGATTTTGAACAACACCCCAATAGCTCTACTAGAATGGCTACCATGGTTACACGATGGTGTTGAAAACAACGGATGACTTCTTGCAGTTCGGTAAGTAATAGAAGGGGTGTTTTCAGACAGTTTAGTTGCTAAATGATTAACTTTGCAATTGCACCGAATATTGCTCATTGCAAGTGGTAATGCTTTGCGCAACTTGGCAAACCGCCATTTTCAATATTTCTGCTGAACACACCTGATGACTTTTTTTAAGATGGATCTGCAATAGAAGGTAAAGAAACTTTATTTTGTAGCTACAAAATTTCATTATCCAGCCTACAGAAGAGTAATGGTTATTCAAACTTTGAATTCTTTCTTTCCAAGTGCCTTGTATTTGAAGACATTGATAGGATGATGCACCCACATAAATTTATGGACAAGTTGTCTGTCATCTAGACAAACTCATGACCTTAATTTAGTCACAGGCTTGGGTCTATAAGGTTGTTGCCAGAAAGTTGCAAATTAATTGCAACTTGTAATGCACATTTTCATTCACACATGACTTGAGCGAGGTGCGCATGAAACAATGATTTTGATAGGTGTATGTCAATCAAAATCGTTGTTTCAACTGCAAATTGCAATTGATCACAACTTTCTAGCATCACACCCTAAGATCCATTTGAATTTTATCTTGACAGGTGCCTTGTATTTGAAGACATCGACAGGATGATCCACCCGCACAAGGTGATGGAGAAAACTGTCTACGATCTAGATGAACTCATGAAGAATGGAGCGACGCGCTTCACGCCTGTCAACAATGGTGCTCAGAAGTAAGCATTAGAGCCGACTGCACACCTTATGATAGGCTTTGGGTCCGATTTTGGAAATTAATCATAGTAATAATGAACGGCTCTTATATAGCGCTTATCAATTCATAAGAATTCCCTGAGCGCTCTACAATTGCAGCATTATTACCCTGTCTTTAGCCCAGCAGCCACCATCGCACTTGGCGTTTCAAGGAATAAATATTCCTAGCAGGTACCATTCACCTCACCTGGGTTGACTGCAGCACAATGTGGATGATTTTCTTGCTGAGGAAATTGACGCCATGTGTGGGACTCAAACCTACGACCCACATTTGGACAATTAAAACTCATGTGAATACTAAACATACTGTATAATTTCAATGCGTTAATCAGCACTATATGGGTTTCAAATCGGAGCCATTCTAATGACTACTTCGACTGCTCTAATCCCTTAGGAAATGACAGTCTTTTGGTTTGTTTAGCAGTGTGCGCCTAACAAGCAAAAGAAATTATTCCAGTAACCGGGTAAAATAAATGTGAGTTCTTTGGCTGGTTACAGTGTCAGACAATAAAGTGTAATACAAGAACACATTACGACATTTCGATATTATGGTCGGTATATTGGTCTCATAAAATGGCCCCACGCTTTTAACTTTAAAATCACTGATGATTTGTTCAGTTACTGTATTGCGGAAAATGTTTACGCTTTTCGCAGTGAAATTGCCAACCCCGAATTATAGACCCGCAAAAACAATCCTTAAAAATTTGTACATTGTGTACAAAAAGTATGTACGCAGTACTTCACACAGTGCATTTTAATAGATGTAGCAGAATAGCGCTATCAATGTTTCAATCACGTGACTACATTTGAGTTTCTCATCATAATCTCTAGATTATTCAGTCATTCTTTATAATTTTTCGGCATTTAAAAGCATTCTTTTGTAGCAGTAGCCCTTTCTGTTTCCTAAAAAATCTTTATTAGTTAGGTCAGTAGATTATACTTTTCTTCATGGATTATATCCGCGGATTCAATACACAGCGAAAATGTCCATGGACTAACCAACCGCGAAAAATTAACACCGCAAAATTATCCAGCTATACAGTAGTAGTGAGTTTAAGATAGCAGGTTAGATACACTGTATGTATTAACCGTTTAAAGGTAGAATACTTCTTTTGCAGCCTAAAATTTGACTTTCCAAGAGTGTTGTGTTATGTTGAAGAGTACTAAATGTTAGAACTTATCACCAATCATTTTTAAAGCACAAAGATTGGTCACGATAGGCGCATTTATAGTTATTCCAATAATAATTCTTCTATTCGGGCCTCAAACTATTGGACCGTGCGTTCAAAATTCAAAACAGCCGTTAACCCCTCGTTGACCAATAGTGCAAGAGTCTCTCTCAGTGTGTATTCCGCATGGTGTGGCAGTGTATTGAAGTGCTCACTGTATGTGCTCTTATGTTTGTGTGTGTGTGTGTGTGTGTGTGTGTGGTACCGTAATATGCTAATTTAATAAGCCACATTTGTATAGCGCCTTATGCCAATGCTTCTAGGCACTTTACAAGATTTTTAGAATACATCAAATACATGCTAGGAGTATCTCGATACCGTTGGTGTCAAGATGAATTATGATAGAATAGATTTTTATTTGAATTAAATGTTCTGGACTACATTCGACCAGAATACTTCATAGAGGTTATTATATTCGCATATCTGAGGTACACAACACGTTGTAAGCATAACCGTAATGTGTGCAAATGTAGTTTTCTACCTTTAAACATTAATGTAAATCCATTTTGTTCCTTTTTGCAGCTCCAGATCAGGATCAGACGGAGAGTCCAGTAGTCTTGTTTTCAATTCTCTCTTTGAATGTGGCAATCTGAGAAGGGCTATCCAGGTAGGTTGAGATGGAAAACTTTAATTGAAAATGTGCTCATGTTAACAAATTTTTAGTATGGATCCGAAGTTGCAATAGTTACTGCAATATATGTTTGTTATTTATTATCTCCATAATGTATCTTTTTGTTAGATATGGTGTTAAAATGATACAAGGATTTTAGTTTTGCTAATGCATTGATGGAATTGCTCCCTAAATTCTTCTAACTAATGGGTAAGATGTCAGTGTCAATATCATTTAGTATCACTATTTTGCTTTTGCTTTTTTTCTTTTTTACTGAAGCATTATGTGGCCTGCCACTTCAAAGCAAAACATAAAGATATCTAGATTTGTGTCTTTTAAAATGATTTAGGTGCAAAGTGTTATCCTTTGAGTGAAAGGAGTGTTCATGTGTATGTGTCTGCCCTCTGAATGTAGTGCCTGAAGAACTGAATATGTACAAATCCCTGAAGTGGTAATAATCTGACAATGTGGAGAAATAATTGTCCCAGTTAAGATGATGTCATTCATGAGCATAACAGGAATGTGTATCATAAAACAGTGCGAACATGGATGCCGGGGACAAAATTTAGGCCATTAAAGATTCATTGTTGATGAGGTGGATCACTCTGAACCCTATTGGATCAATCTTCATCATACAGGTATAAGAAAAATAAAAAAAGAAGTTAAAGCAATTAGGATATAAGCAGATCTGAATAAATGGTAAGTTTTGTCCCTCCTTACCCCTGCATTCTTGTTCGCCCCATTTTATGGCAATCGTATTTTCAATCGGTAAAGTGACAGAATGTATTGCATTGAGTTTACTCTGAATATTTTAACCTGAAATCCACAGGTGAGGAAGCATGAGTATGATCTCATCCTACGATCAGACATCAACAGTAACCACCATCATCAGTGGTTTTACTTTGAGATCTCGAGCATTCAGGCAGGAGTTCGGTATCGATTCAACATCATCAACTGCGAGAAGGCTAATAGTCAGTTTAATTATGGTGAGTCTAGGCTCTTGTCATGGTCCATGGTATGGTGATGATGATGATGATGATGGTGAGGATGATGATGATGAATAACGATAATGTTGATGATTATATACTGGATACATTTATCTCTGTTCAGTGATTGGTTTAATGATTGTCACATGATTAAAAATAAACCAACTATCTTAGTATCGAAGAACTATTTACGGATAATCCGTAAATAGTCTTTTGTACTATTTACGGAATAGCGAGCGATGAACTCTGTGCGATGAAATCTGTGCGATGAACTTTGTGCACACGGAGTTTGACTACAGTATACGGTACATGTAGGAATATTGCATGACACTGAGTTTTATAGCGAATGTGCACTGCATCAAGGTTTCTTGTGAGCATGCCACACACGCTGCATGCACACGAGCCGGAGGCAAATTTGCAATGTGCATGCGATGGGAAGAAACCGAGATATCAGTGCACATTCGCTATACAACGACGGGAAATTGCGATAATTCTTTTATAAGATGGATATTCAGGATGAAAAAATAAATGGAATAATATAAAGCTGATATTCGATACAAGGTGTTAAAAATGAGTGAAAACCGAGAAGTTTTGTGTCGCAATTGCGGGCCAACTGCCGGTGTGTGGCTCGGTGATTGCGCTGCGCTGCTTGGAGCCGAGCAACTGAGTGTGTGACTCGGTGATTGTGATTGCACTGCGCTGCGTGGAGCCGAGCTGCTGAGTGTGCATGTGCGATCTCTTATACACATCTAGATGTATATAAGAGAC